>JAODAL010027853.1:0-54277 GCA_025379985.1 Phyllomedusa bahiana
CCCTTTGGTGATATAAAATTTTTCTGTTTTAAATTTACGGGGATGCTGCGTCAATAAACAAAGCGGGGTTCGAAAAAGTAAAAAAACACGACTGTTAGTTTCGATAATCACGGTATTTTTTGACCTTAAATTTCACCTTGGTACTATAAATTCTGTTTTAAGATTTAGTGGATGCTGCGTCAAGAACAAAGCGGGGTTCGCAAAAGTCAAAAAACAGTATCTGTATTTTTTTTCGATATAACGCATTTTTGCAACAAAAAACCGTGCAACACAAAAATGCTGGATTGTAATTAACTGCAAGGGGTATATCAACACAGTGGAATGGGAAAAATTGAAAATGAACACCTATCGAAATTATTGATAATAAAAGTGGAGTTTTTGCCCCTAACAAAGGGAACCGCATTACAAAATGTTTGTGTATCCAATATAAGCAGCCTCCCAACATCCGGGAAATATTTCAATAGCAACTTTTAATAATAAAAAATTTTTGCAGTGCAATGTTTTACACAAGTCTTGGTGACTTTATCCAGTTTCTTTTATTTTAGAGTTGTCTGTGTTCCCCGGGGGGGCCCCCCCCTCCCCGCTCCCCCGGGGCCCTTTACAGCTAATGCGTTTTAAAAATTCTCTAGCAATACAAAAATTTTCAACTCAATCTAACAAAATTGGAAGGATCACAGCTAATGTAGAGGTTTCTCTGTGCAGAAAAGACTAATTTTGCAAGCGTTTGGCCCCAGGCAGAGCGCACTCCTATTCCTATGAGACGCTAGAGACACAAGGCTGAAAGGGAACTGTTCATGTTAAAACAGGTCATGTGATTTTTCCAGCCAATCGCAACCAACACACCATCAGACGCGCACACACATCTCACCCTGCTCTATTCTGTAATCTTTATTTTGCTGCCCCAAAAAGACAGGGGCGCCAAAATGGGCCCATCTAATAGATGATGCCAATTTTAACCCAATTTTCGCAGATCTGGGAAATTTTGATCACCATAAAAAACCTTGCCGATTTCAATTTGTCGAAAAAAAATCCCAACCTACTCACAATTAATTAAGGAAAATGAAAAAGCACATAAGTGGGGAAAAGTGGAGGTATAAATAATAGTGCCATGTATCACAGAACCCACAAAGTAGTGCTGGGGAACAGTAAGGGCCCCCAACTGTTTTTCCCCCAAATAAAAAATTGATTCCTTGCGTTGATGAGTCCCCCAAACCCCTGGCACCATATACCTGCTTGGCTGTGGGCCCCCATGTCTGGATCACCACAAATAACGTCCCGTAAAGGGCCATAGCATGATTTAGATGTGAAGAAAGTTAGTTTCCGCTAACACTGCATACAGACTTAAAACCGGGGCCCCTTACTGGGCGTTCTACACTTAACCTTCATCCAGAGTTTAGGACACGACCCCTAGTCAGAGGAAGAGGAAGTGTGCTGTGTAAGGGATTGGGTAGCGGGGATTAGAACTATGGGGCTGGACCACTGGCTATGGGACTCCTCAATTACCCCAAGTTCCAGCATTTTTCTCACCTCTTCAGAGATAACCCCTCTCCTGGCCTGGGGTATTGTGTACGGTCTTAGCTTAACCCTTTCTCCCAATTCGGTAAGAATGTCATGCTTAATGAGGGAGGTACGTCCAGCGGTATCCGAGAAGAACCCCTTGTTTTTAAACAGGAATGCTCGCACCTCGGCCTTTTGGGTATTAGACAGAGAGTCAGCTACCTGTACCTCGAGCAACAAGGGTTCCTCTGGGCCCAGCTGCCCCGGGTGGGATGAGGGTCTGCTGCAAGTGACAGCGCCTCTTTCCACGGCTTTATGAGATTAACTTTGGTTTAACTTGCTCGGGCTTCCTTCTACCCGGGCTGATGAATCTTGTATTTCACCTCATTTATTTTTTTCAATTACCTCAAAGGGCCCTTCCACCTGGTAAGAATTTGCTTTCAACTGTAGGGTTTAAAGGACCAAACACGGTCCCCTGGTGCAAACGTATGACCGGGGCGCAGGGTTATTAACCCTTTGCTGGCCTCCTGAGTTCTGAGCCATATGCTCTCGTACAATTGGCATTAGGGCCGCGATTCGCTCCTGCATTTGGTGCCACGTGTTCAATGACACTCCTATAGGGGTTGCTTCTTCCTCCCAAGCTTCTTTTGCTATGTCTAGAAGGCTCCTAGGGTGACGACCGTACAGTAACTCAAATGGGGAATACCCTGTGGATGATTTGAGGGGACCTCAGGGTATACAAACATGAAGATAGGAAGCGGGAAAAATCCCAGTTTTTCCCATCTTTGTCCCACCACTTTCCTTAGCATGCTTTGAGATTTTATTAAGCCTCTCTACCAATCCATCGGTCTGCGGATGGTAGACAGAGGTACGCAGTTGGTTTACTTGGAACAGTTTGCACAGATCCTTCATGACCCGGGACATAAAGGGGATACCCTGATCAGTAATATCTCCTTGGAAACCCCCCACCCGGCTAAACACCTGCACCACTCCTTAGCAATAGCCTTGATGATGTGTTACACAAGGGTATAGCTTCCGGGTACCTTGTGGCATAGTCCATGACCACGAGAATATGCTGGTGGCCTCGAGCAGACTTGACAATAGGACCCACCAAATCCATTGCTATTCTTTCGAACGGCACCTCAATAATTGGGAGGGGAACCAGAGGGCTACGATAATGTGGTCTAGGGGCCGAAAGCGGGCACTCCGGGCAAGACTCACAATAATCCCTCACATCCTTAGAAGGCCCCAGCCAAAAGAACCGTTGAAGGAATCCTTTCGGTAGTTTTTTTCAACTCCTAAAATGCCCTCCCCATTAGGTGACCGTGGGCCAGCTCTAGTACCGTCCTTCTATAAATTTTTTAAGGACGACCATCGCTCCCCCAAAACTCTTCTCCCCTTTTTACCACTTGAAACAACAATCCCGCCTTACTGCCATATAGGGAAGGAAAGTCTGGTGTCAGCTCCACCGGATTCCGTCAACCATTTTAAACGTTTTCCCGGTTTCTGGCAAGAGTAGGATCTTTTAACTGTTCTGCCCCGAACTGGTCCTTTCGCACCTCAAGATCAGCCATTCTGTCACTAGGGGGTTCTGAACTGCTCTGACCCTCTGAAGACACCCCCTCTTAGGTTTAATCTCCTGCCCCAGCCATAACTTAATTGGTAAAAGTTTCCTCGACTATGGCTTCGCTCACCGGTAGAGACTTTATGTCCCCACAATTCCCAGAAATGTGGAAAGTTCCGCCCCATGATGATATCATGCATTAACAAGGGCACTACCCCTACCAAAAATGTTACGGCCCCGAATTGTGTATGGATGTCTACGATAGCAGTGCATTAATGGCGAGTGTTCCCATATATGCAGGTCACCCCTATCGTTTTTTCCAGACGGGTTTCTGGTTTCACCAATACGGCGTTTACTAAGGTCACCAGACTACCTGAGTCTAACAACGCCTTCACCTTGTTACCTCCTACAGTAATAGAACACATGTGTGTCTCACCCCCAGCACCCGGAAATGCTACACATGCATGCTTAGCATACAGGGATAAACGGCGGTTTATATATGAGACATCACATTGCATAGGTTCCTCATACAGTGGGCAATTGTCAACCATATGCCCTGGCATTTGACACCGGAAACATTTTATTATGTCTTATTGAGTCTCCCTTTTGGACCCTGACTTCCTGGCACGGCTTGCCGGCTTCTAGAGTCTGGGCTGTCAGTTTTTCTCCACGTGTATGCACAAACATATGCGATCTGCCAGCCCCCTTTTCCCTTTGAACATTCTTACCAGGTAGTCCTGGAGATCTCCGCTGTGGGCTAAGGGGGGGCTGCGGCAGACTCATCACTCCTCCGGGCGGTGTACCTCTCCACCAAACTCCCCCCCATCTGGTCCAGCGTCCTTGGGGGTCTCCATGGCTCACCCCTTTACGCAAGGTGTCTGGGATGGATCCAGGGACTGGTCCATCACCACCCTTCCACAATCTGGGGGCCTGTCCCGATCTCTGCTGCAACCACTTCTTGGTCAGGTGTACAAGGTCATTTCATCTGAGAGCGGGGAGGTTTGTCCATGCTGTAGTCCCAGTTGTGCACCCGCTGGGCGCGAACAGAAACTCCAAGTCGTGTTAGGATTTCTTTCTTTAGTTTGTCATAGTTCATAGCATCCTGCCAAAAATTAATGCTTACGCATCCTCCACCACTTGTAAGGATTTTGGGTACGGGTGGTCCTCCTGTAGAACATCACAGCTCAGCGGCACAGAAGTCCTAACGACACCAGAAGTTCATTTAAAACTGACCACAGTCAGCTTTTTGTTTGGCAGATGGTACAAAAAGAAAACAAACAAAACAAATCCTATGCCTGTCCGGCGCCAACTAAACATCAGGAAAATCCTCCCTAACATTGTGCTGGCCTATTACCAGTCACCAACAACAGCAGTATCACTGTACCACACATAGATGCTCCCACAGGCTTGTAGCAGTTCACCTGTCCCGGGCTGAGAGACTGTGTGTCCTGCAACTCTGGCCCTTTTTTAAGGGGGACACACCTGGGGCCCAAATAGACAGCCTAAACCCGGCCTGTCCGGTGGAGTGGGGGCCCCCCCTCGCTAATCCCCACTCCAGCAAAACCAGCCCTTGCAAAATGGGTTTACTAAACCCTGAACAAAGATCTTTTAGATCTCTGACACTTCTAATTCTGGTTGCTGTTTACCCGGCAGACCTTAGGAATCTTGGGCAGATATACCTTCCCTCTATTACCAGTCCAGACACTCTGTTACAGCTGGAGATAGAGTGTAGTAGTGTGGGTAGAAGGAGGTTTGTTGCCTCATATAGAGAGGGTGTGTGCCTTCCTACAGGGCAAGCTGAACAAAACCAGGGTATCAGTCCCTTGGCCACAGTGACTTCCAAAGTCTGTGGCAAACTGAGAAACCACTTGGTGTTCACAAGTAGCAGAGTGAGTTGCCCAGGAACTCAGCAGCTTCACAGAGTCAGGAGTTCAGCGGTGAGAGAAGCCAGGATTCCTATAGGACTCACACTTCCGGTTCTTGGAAGGGATCACCGATCCAGCATTTTTCTCTTGGAAATTACGGAATCCAAGAGTCCTGTTATCAAAAGTGTGACTAGCAGCAGGTGAGCTATGCCACACTACAGCAGAGAAACTGAACTCTCATCGCACATATTAGGCAGAAATCCTATTTCCTGGACTGTGTAACACCTGGCAATGTCTGCAGAGCTTCAGTAAATTGCAAGTGTTGATAACCCTGACTGGATGTGTTTGTTTTCTGCCACATCATCCTGCACTATCTGCCCTGGGAGTCAGCCCTAGTTGGGGAGGGTTTAATCACCAGGCACTAATTACCACCATCTATCTCCCAGGGATCTCCATTAGTGCCAGGCCCAACTGTGGCCAACAACCCCAACTGGCGTCACAAGCTTTTTAAAAATAACTTCATCTTTGCCGAGCTGCTGCCGCGCCTGCCTGAGCCTGCCCAGCCCTCGGACCGCCGTGTACTACTATCGAGGCTGGCCGGGGCGGTACAGCTGCTATGGTTGTAGTTAAGCCCATGTATAAAACTTTCATAGGCAGGCAGAGCGCTCTATATTAGAAGGTAGAGGACCCACAACCATGCCAGTCGCTACAACAAAAACTAAAGACAGACCTTCACAGGCATACAATAGAGAAGTTCTCCAGGGCTTCTGCACATGCCATGGAGAACTTCTCCACCACTATACGCACCAAAGAAGCCATGGCCAGTACAAAAGGAAGCATGCATACGTGCTGATGCGCATCCCCGCAATCATTGCCATGACTGACTTAGTAGCAACATTGTAGTCTTGGCCACCACTGATAGCACACAGAGGTGTCGATAACCTAGGCGACAAGCAGTACACAAGCAAGAGAAGAATAGACAAATATGAGGTAAAAGAAAGATTTTTGCTAATGAAATCTACTTACAAAGTTGTTCATTTTCACCTGCAGTATCATGTCAGCTCCATTTGCTCTGGTGAAAATACCACTTTAAATGAAAGTTTAAGTTTTAAAGTTTTAAAACTGATGTAACTAAATGTTGAGGGGATTTCTACATTGGATGACGAAGTGATTAACTACCACTGTCATAAAGTGAAAAAGGACATGTCGTCACCTATAGTTACAATAAGAAGAAGCAAAGGAATTTAGTGACAAATGTAATGGTAATGGCAACAACATTTAAAAGGTGAGAATGACATGTTTTTAAGCATTTTACACCATTCAAAATCAATTTTTAGTGGTCAGAAAACCCCTTTAAACAATCAAAAGTTTTATATACTTTATAATAAAATATTTAAGGCCCCTTCCAGTTGTAGAAGGTGACAACATACTATAATTTATAGATACTTTCTCAGTAAAAGGTTATTCCTAAGTAAAGAAAAAAGTCAAGTTACTACAACATGGTTGAATAAAATATATATTAGGCTTCACAATCTCAAATTAAATATAATCCATTTTATAATTTCAATTTACAACATTAACTGTATGCTATAATTATTAGGAAAAGATTTGTGGCAAAATCAAAGATTCACTTTGTTATTTACATACTATTCCAGGGCTGTTATAAGAAAAGCGATCCACTCGGCCTGCCAGGAACTTTATAAACATTGAATAAGAATCATGGCATTATAATTAGGGCATATTTTCTGTTATCGCTTATAAATTATGTACACTTGTTACAGCTAATATTACCCGTGATATGGTAAAGAAAGATGTGACCAGTGACTTTATCTAAGAGTAGTATCAAATTAAAGCTACTATAGTTGCTGATACTATGTAAAGCTTTCCAGCTCAGGCACAACATATTAGCAAGAAAAATGAAATTGTGTAGTGTTTTGTGCTTAGAGGATTTTTTTTACAGAAACTGGCAATAATCCAGCCTGCTGTTAAGCAGTGCAAAACAGCTTTTTTTTAATAAATGTGCCATCAGAGACAAGCACAAGATTTTTTTCAGTGTGCTTTTGCTGTTCTTAAAATGAATTTATAAATAAAATAACAAAAAGGGTTTTCCTAGGCTTTTATATTGATGACCTAGCCTTATCCTTGGTTTTCAGGATGGAAGTCAGGGTCAAATGCAGTCCCATTTTAATGCTCCTGTTGTTTAACTCCTCCTTGGGTAAACCCCTTTCTTATCCCCTCTATAATTTAAGGATATGACATATCACATGCCTCTTATTTCTACTGCTCATTGCTCTCCCTCCTCCTTCCCTGTCTATGGATGGATTGTGTTTCTCATGCTGGGAAGCAGATTGTATGGTGTAAGTAGCAGGTATGTTATGTGTGTGAAAACAATAATTACAGCATTACTTTACACCTTGTGATAAAGAGGCAAGTAGGCAACTATAAATCAGAGGCAATATCTGTAAGTGAACAGAGCAATTATGGGAGCTATAGCCTTTTATATTAGTAATTGTAAGGCAGGCCCTAGAAAATAGAAGCAGCAGGATACCCCTGTAAACTGGGATGCAAATAGGCAAGTGTATACAAACCTTGCTTCAAAATGGGCAGCCCAGGTCAGATTCCTAGGTGTACAGGACATTCCTGGGATGGTGGTTAAATATCCCAGAATTAGAAGAGTAATGGTTGGCAAGTTTGGTGTTACAGAACACAGACCAGGGCAACATAATGAATATGAAAAACAACTACTTCTGCAGTATAATGACATTACCTGATAAGCATTTATACCTAATAAGCATTTAGATGCATATAATTACTTTTACATGTTTCATGGTCTTGAATAATCCTTTTATATAAAAAAATGTAATACATTTTCTGTAAACTTTCCTATAACTATCTTCCTTTGATTTTGAGTTGCATGATCTTTTCAGCAACATTTACTCTGCAAGTGAATGTTTCAATTCTGATTCTGTTTTTTTTTTCTGTGTGGTTTATCTTCATTTTGCATTGTTTACATGACGGTTTCCTGTTAATAGGATTGCAGATTTTTGGATATAATGATATTTAAAGGGCATACACGTGTTCTCACAAATGAGGAAAGGAAGGAACTATCAAAAATTCACTTAATGCGTCATTATGCATAGTGGTTTTAAAGGGATTTTCTCAGAAGAATAACTGTTGTCCATATATTTGTAGAGCACATGGGTGCCATAGAAGGGATCGCGACTTGGATCCCTACTCTATAAGCCAGAATTGTAGGTATGACACTTGCTCTGCATTATAAGGAGGGCAATTTTAAAGTCACATGGCTAGGCACCCCACTACAGTATCAAAGGTATCCAGGGAATCCTGGGTAAAGGGAAGAGCTGCTGGTTTATATAACTAGTCACTTTAGGCAAAATTTGTTTAGAGTTGAAGTTTGTAACAGCTAGCTGTTAAAGTTCCAGCATCTAGAGATCATCTGGCCACATGCCAGATGTGGGCCAAAAATAGGCAGTCCCATTATATTGGGCCCAAAGGGATCTACTCACAGACAGAACCAGATAGAGTAAGGAGAACTTTATTCTTTAAGTATGCCATATTAGGGCATATGGCTGCTATAGAGAGGGTCCTCGTGTGAGACCACCTCTATTACTCTGATGGGCACAGCCTACCTATGCTTTCCTAGATATTGCCCACTGAATGATTGAATTTTGAAGCCAAAATTCATGGCAGTCAGCTGATTAATGGACTTCCTTTAACTCCTTACCGACCACCCACCGTCTGTTGACGGCGGGCGTTTCAGGTCGTTCGTCTACCGCGACTTCTTTTGATGTCACTGCAGACATTGGAGTTTGCGGCGCCCATCGCTACAACAGCTCTGAAATCGGGGCTGTACTACAACAGCCCTGATCCCAGCGCAGCTCCTGCAAGCACCAAGGAGCGGGAGAAACCTCAGCTCCCCGTGCTTTAATTTTTGATTGCTGCAGATCATCACCGCAGCGCAATCAAAGGGTTTCCCTGCTCTGTCGGGTGAGCAGAACACCCTGTGACCCAACAGAGCCCGGTAAACGGCTGCACAGTCAGCCCAGGGGACCTAGAGTAGCCCCAGGGCTGTCTTTGTAACAAGCTAGTGATCAGGCCAGACTCTGTGCTGTCCTGATCACTGCCTGTGTTAGACTGACATAGAGTATAATGTATTAGCATATATGAATATGCTAATACATTACATAGTGTAAAAAAAAAAAAAAAAGTAACACAGTTATCCCTTTGTGGGATTTAAAAAAAAAAAAAAAGAAAAAAACATAAAAAGTGTAAAATAAATAAATAAAATAAATAATAAAATAAAAATAAATATTCAATAAAAATAATTGTGCATACATTACACACACAAAAACCTACACATATTAGGTATACACATGACCATAATAAACTGTAGAATTAATCTAACAAGTTATTAAGTGTGAAATGTGAATAGTGTACAAAAAAATGTAAAAAAACAATTTTTTTTTACAAAATTTAAAAAAATTCTGCAATTATTTATAAGTGAACTTTAACTATTCCCCCATAAAGTACAACTCGTCCCGAATAAAATAAGGCCTCATACAACTGCGTCATTGAAAAAATAAAAAAGTTACAACTGTTGAAATGCAAGGAGGCAAAAGCTAAAAAAAAAATTTCTGGTCATTAACTACTTTTCAGGCGTTCGGCTTAAGGGGTTAATACAAGATAGCAGTGTTAAAAATAAATAAATAAATAAAATACTTCTAGGAATATATAAAAATATTGTGCTTTGTTTTGTATTTAAATTTGTAATCTGGTAAAATTAAATAGCGTACTATAATACTATATCATTCAGGATAATAGCTTTTTTTATCCAGAAAGGTAATTATCACAGTATTTTCAACAATAAAAGAACATGTTTTTTCTAATGAAATTTTATATTTTATATTGTAGTTCTTATTGCATATTGCATTTTCATTTATCATTGGCTCATCAATCGCTATGATCTGGCCTTTGTTTTGTGGAAAAACCCATTTAATGGTCAGACATCCCAGTGTTACCTCATTCAGATCTCCAGTGTGTAGGAGAGAATCTAAGTCTAGAATGCTGAGCACACAATTAGGTAGATCATTTGTTTATTTGCTTTACTATTTGCCACAGTATTATTGATTCCATCATCAGAGTTGAACATAATTGTTTTTTCTTAGAGGACGTTTAAACCGCATAATTACGGGGTGTATTTCAGTGGGTAATTGTGCTGCAATACGTCCGAATTATGCCCCGCAAATAATGATTACCTGCCGTTTTCCCTGGCGCACATTTCTTCCCGTCATTTACGCACTGCAGAAAGTGAATGTAAGTGCACTTCAGAAGTTTTCGTTGGCTAGCGTGTACTTCTGAAGCAACAAGCGTACTACAGGCGTACAGCAGCGCACACAGTATGTGTGAATATACCCAAGGGTAAGTTCATACAGCGTTTTTTGGGCCATATGTTAGCGCGTTTAATGCACTGGAAAACAGCCCAGAATGAGCCTCAAACAAGCTTCAAATCTTTCATCATTGAATATGATGTAAAATACACCTTGTCGTTTCACAAGCGTAATTGCCCCGTAAATTGTTTTGGACGCAATTACGTCGTAAAAATAAATGACATGTCTATTCTTTAGGCGTTTTTCTTTGTAAAATTCCCAAACGAAACAATAGAGTTCTGATTTAGCAAAATATGCTTCAAAGTAAACTTCAAAATACACCACTATTCGGGTATTTTTTTAAACAGATTTGGAAGCTGATTTTGAAGCATAAAATACACTTCAAAAAACACTGTGTGAACATATCCTTATTCTTACAGCTATATTGTTATAGAGAAAACAAAATATTTAGTGTAACTATTGTGGCTAAAGCAAAGGCTATAAACAAGGGGCGGCATGTATGAAATTTGTCGTTCAAACGCCAAATTTCATGCGCATAATAATAGCCTAGAAAATGCCTGATTTATGAACCCACTCTAAAGCAGGTCATAAATCAGGCGCATTCTAGCACTGGTACGACATTTCTGGCTCAGGTATACCACTTTGAAAGTAGTATACCTGTTCCAGCAGCAAAGCGCCTAGAAATGCCGTAGCGAAGCTATAAATCTATAGCTTCGCTATGGTTCTGGTGCGCCCCGCCTCCCACACAGCCCAAGAAATCAGGCGCATTACAAAGTGCCGCGGACGCTATGTAATGTGCCTGATAATGGCGTGCGGGCCATTTAAAAGTGTAGCAAACGGGGCTGTGTCTGATATCGGGCTGAAAAGATGGCAGTTATCTGGTGCAGCCCCGTTCATACATGCTACCCAATAAGTTTATAGGATGGTTTAGCTAGCAAGAATCACAATTTCTAAACTGTAATCTGAATATTGGCATTGAATGGGTCAAAATTATATTTATGTTACCTAATATAAGATAGGCATGCTCTAGTATATATAAGTAAGTTATGCTGTACATTAAAACTCATTATTTCTGATAATGTCAAATATACAGAAAAGTCCAGTATGTCTTGGCATCTAAGAATATTTTATTTATCAGGCTTTCAGTTTCAAGACTTAGATATATGAGGGTGGTTCAACTGCAAGGTGTTATGTTTGAAATGATTATGTTATTTTTTGGATAACATCTTTCATTCTTGAGAGCAAATTTGTCATTTTTGTCGAAACAGCCTCAATACACGAATCCATTTTGTGATCTCTTTTGCCTAGGGCCTAAAGTTAGGTGGACAAGGATTTATCAGTCTTTCTGCACGTGTTACTGTGACTATATATTAAGCAAAGACAGAATGTTATAGCAAACTAATGCAGTAATGAAAGGACTGTAGCATGGAAGATAATGGAATGGATAATCCAATATAGCTGATTGAGGGATAATCATCAATGTATTAAATAACCATATTTATAGTTACAATTATACATTTTGCTTAGCAAAGCCTACACTGTTCTCTCTGCCAAATTACTCAGAAGCTACACTCCTGCATTATGAAGACATTTTTTTAACATTTTCTGAGCCAGTAATTCAGTTGTTGAATCAGAAGATGGTTTTGCTAGTATATTAGAATAAAGAAAATTAGTATTATGATGATTATATGGTTAAAGAGGGATATATATGTAAATATGACTTTATAATATACTGCATTAAAGTCCTACTCTTATGTTTCAACATGAAAAATACAGCAGCACCCAGCAGGCACTATAACTCATACAAACATTAAATTCATGATACATTTCAGCTACATTACTATTACATTCTACATGTATAAAATAGAGGTGTTTAGTGCACATTTTGATCAAATTATGTACGCCCACCTATCAGGTGGGTCCCTAAGTCTAGATTTGCCTCACTGGGGGGCCTAAGCCACTGTACATTCAGGGCAACATGCACCATTCACACTGATTATATACCTCAGAAAAGAATGGTGGAAAGCACATCCAAGATGTATAAATTCAATATTTGTATGCCTTTTGGTGCCTACTGGGTGCTACTGTATTTGTTGTAGAATGTGTTTTTTTATTGCAGCCACAGTAACTTGTACCAGCGTCTATGTCAGTAGAGAATAGATGTCCTGGCTAATTTTTGTCTTTTTTACTCTTATGTTTCATGATTAGTAAGTGTTTACTCCTGCTGCTTTATATTAAACAATTCCCAATGTATTCTTACCGCAATTTTTTTTTTAAAGGTTTTATTGATATTTAGTCATAAAGGCTCCGGCATATATATTGTTCCCCAGATGAGTTTTGCCTAATTTAAAGTAAAACTGAAAAAAACTAATGTTCATTATTTGGGGTTTACAGATTTCCATTACAGGATGCAATGTTGAAGTATTTAGTTTTGCTTAAGATATTGTTGTTTTAGTGAAGCTTACAACTCATAAATTAGAATTTTTCTTTACTCTCTCCCTTTTTTTTTTTTTTTAGCACACTATACCTACAAGAACATATTGTACTTACTATAAATACAGGTAAAGGTGCTACTTTGGGACCCAGCATGTAAAAGGATCTAGTTGTCAATGATGTCCTTTTTGTCTTGGTGCCTTGGCTTGACCGCTGTGTAGCTAAGAGTGAGGTGTCATAGTTATTTGTAAATTGTCCCTTCAAATTTACAAATAAATGAGGGAGAGGTGGTTGATGCAGTGTGGATGCTCTGCCAATCAAAGATGAAATAATGGAAAATTAAGTTGTGGTTTGTAGCTCACAATGTAAAGAAACTTTGCTGTGATTTATGCATAGGATAGAGGATCTAATTTGTATTTTACCATCAGACCATCCTTTTATTTTACCATCAGACCATATAAAGTGACAAGGATGAAATAAGCTAAATAGTTTACATTTCAAATTTACACTCTAATATCTCATTGACTTTATTAATATATAGGATATTCAGCTATATTTTCAAACTATCACAAACCCATTTTCTGTTACTTTGAAATATTGACTAAAGACAAGATTTTTACCAGTTCATCTCCATTCATTTTGCCAATCCTAATGGAATCTGCCTTCAATGGTGTAATAACCTAGAAGCATTCATTTACATCAAGATTATTACCTCATTCAACAGTACAATTGCCAAATTAATAACTCATAAATGGAAGTAAAACTTAATTAGATATCTTTACTGTGAACCTGTACAAATGCACCTTTAGATTCCTTTTTCTGAAACATTTATATATGAAGGTCATCCATTTTGAGGGTAGTTAATGTTTGTATAAAATGAAAGGCATACATGGCCAAAATGACTCATGTAGGTCACACTTTTAAGCAATTTGAAAACGTTGTCAGAAATGGACATGGAATTATTTCAGTAAATGGGCGTTTTTATCTATCTGCATAAATATATAGTGGTATTCCTATGATATTGTCATTACCAGTATTGTAATCTTCCTTAGAGATTACTTTGCTGCTGTCTTCTGACCCACTAACTTCTAATATAGCATACATTACTAGACTATATTAGCAAATAAATATTAGCCATGTGTAACCTAATATTTAAAAAATACAATAAAATTAAAAAAAAAACATAACTAAAAAAAGAGTAAAAAGGATCAGGTGGGAATGCACAAAAATGTAAACAAAAATTATAAGGTTCCAAAAAAATAAACTAAGAATTTAAATAGCAAATCATTATCACCAAGCATGTGCATATATTTAGAATCCCTATAGTAATGATAACAGGGATAAGCATTTTCAGAACCTTTTATTTTCAAAATATTCTTAAATTGCATGTTCTGCCAAATATTTTATAATTACTATGTTAACTATGATAGCTATGTTTATATCATAACAGGGCTGACGTACAGAGACCACTTTTAAGCTGAGAATTACCATGCCAACTAAAACAAATGACCCCTTAAACATAAAACATAACTTTTAGTAATACATATAAAATATATTAATCACCATAGAACTTAAAGCCGTGCCACAGTATAATACAATACATAAAGTGATAGATAACTCACCACCTCCTGTTATCCACGCCGTAGAAGGTCAAATATGATACACAGTTATTGGAGATGTGGAGCCACTATCCCTACTCACTATAGCCCTAATAGCTAGCCCTAAAAAAACAGAGAACCCGCCCAGACAAGAGAGACCCTGCAAAAGATTACCCTCAGATACTTCTCACTATACCCTATGAAGCTCCAAAATAGGGGGTGAGTGAGTAAAAATAATCATAGAAATAAACACCTAAACGCGTTTCACCAAAGATACATCAATCTTCTCATCAGTAGGTATTTTTAACTGTGGCCTGCTAATAGTAGGGACAACACTATGTCCTATTAGCCTCTTTACCCTCTCTAGGATAAAAGAGAGGAATCATTTGACTCATGGTTACCCCTAAACAGGTAAAAATACCTACTGATGAGAAGATTGATGTATCTTTGGTGAAACGCGTTTAGGTGTTTATTTCTATGATTATTTTTACTCACTCACCCCCTATTTTGGAGCTTCATAGGGTATAGTGAGGAGTATCTGAGGGTAATCTTTTGAAGGGTCGCTCTTGTCTGGGCGGGTTCTCTGTTTTTTTAGGGCTAGCTATTAGGGCTATAGTGAGTAGGGATAGTGGCTCCACATCTCCAATAACCGTATATCATATTTGACCTTCTACGGCGTGGATGACAGGAGGTGGTGAGTTATCTATCATTTTACGTATTGTATTATACTGTGGCACGGCTTTAAGTTCTATGGTGATTAATATATTTTATATGTATTATTAAAAGTTATGTTTTTTGTTTTTGGGGTCATTTGTTCTTGTTGGTTTTTTTTAGTATCCTTTCTTGGTACTATTTATCTCTTTTTTGGTGGTTGAGAATTACCATGCCGGCGATCAGCTGATCAGTACAGGTCCAGTTCTTAAAACCAGAAGATTCAGCTATGCATTTTCCCTGAAGTTAGCAGTTGTCAGTGACTCTCCCTTTGGCTCATACAGGTGGATCACTAGTAAGTGAATACCTTCTATGGTTGACACATAGGCATAAGGCAATGGTGTAATGGTTTACTATTGAAACAGCCATTTTAAAGCGGAAATAGGTTGCCATTAATTTGACTCTTTTGTTTCAACTGCTTAGACATGCTATTTTTTATATTACAATCAATAAATACAAATAATTATTTTTTAAGTAAATTGATTAAGCCAACACTAAGGGCCACATGTATGAAAACTGTCTAGGTCTAATACTCACTTTATTGCCCATAGCAACCAATCAGAGTTCCCCTTTCATTTCATATAGTGCTCTGGAAAAAATGAGAGGGGCGCTCTGATTGGTTGCTATAGGTAACAAAGGGAGTTTTAGACCCAGACAGTTTTCATACATGTGGCCCTAAATGTTAAACATTAAATATTAAACTAATTATTTGTATTAAACATTTACATAAAATAAAAAAACATAAAAATCACAAAAAGCCATAATAAAGATAAAAAAAAATAAATAAAAACAAAATACAGAACAAACATAGCAATTAACTGATTGCAGTTGGGAAAGGTCTGCTGAGAAATGGCTTGAGAACACATGATTATTCTAATGAAATGTCCATTGATTTTTATAGATTAATGTGAGAAGTATTACAACTGCTGAGCCTAACACCTCCCGAAGTCAGCTGCTTATAGCAACACTGTGGTGGTCACTGAAGACTAAGGTGGAAAGGAACAGAAGGGATGAATGGTAGGTTTCAATGCATGGGGCGGACACAGATCAGACACTGGTCTATGTGTGCTATTGTAGAGAGTGCTATCTCTTCTATTTGACTTTGCTGTAAGGCAGACAGAGAGCTTACAGGTCATCTGTTTTTTGTTAGATTAATTTGATTCAGCATTTAGAAAGAGAAGGCTGATGCTGTGCACGCTAATGGCTCTCTGCAGGTGACATTGCAGTTGGTCAATGCTTACTCCCACCCCTCCATCAAAAATAAAATAAAAATCCAGGTATTCATATTGTTTTAAAAGAATATCCACTCTTCTAAATATCACTATGACTCCATATGTGACAAAGTCACCAGGGCTTCCTTCAAATACACTGCTAAAATAATAGGACATTTCAAATGCTTTAATTGCAACCTACTGCTTACAGCAAGGTCAGGGTGACAGGACAATGCTATGCTAAGTCACTTACATTTCTACAAAATACCAGGTTTGCTGTTTGAGCATTAGATAAAAAAAAGTAAACTATGTGAAAGGCAAAAAATTGGAGAGTTAAATGTAATCATTCTTATTCATTAGTACTATCTGAATTGTATAGCACATTTTATAAGTTACGTTGTATTTTCATAAACATTCTTTATGAGAGAATTCTTCAATGGAATTTCCTTAAGCAGTGCTAAAGCCATTATTTAAATCTGACTAATTAGTTTAATTTAGAATGAATTGCACCTTTTATATATATTTAAATGCTAGCATGTCTTACAGTAGTCAATGTACTAAGAAAGAGAGTCCAAAGGTTAGATACCCAAATTTTCTGCTCGAGATTCAACGGCGGCTTATATATACATCTGGTAAATTATGTTTTAAATAAATGAGCGTTAAAACCTTTAACGCTTGGCGCTAGTGATTTTCTGTAAAGATGACAAGATACAGTTATCTCCATGGATGTTTTTCACTGTACATTAGTGGTATGGTTCTCACAACTATCACCAGGTCTATGTGTGAAAAGCCTACTATATATCAACCATTGTACATTGGCCTCTACTTGTAATAATGGTAAATGCTAATTTTCTAACTGTTGACTCCTTTTGCGTGAATCAAAACAATGCATCTTGATGTGTAAAATAGTTACATTGTCTTGTACATTTGATATGACTTAGATAATTAGTCACCATATCTCAGTGTATACTGTTTAGATATACTGTTTATATACATAAATAGTGTAAAGTATATATACTGTATAACAGTATATATATATATATACTGTTTATATATACTGTCTATATATACATAAGCAGTATACAACATATATATGGTATAACTATATATATATATATATATATATATATATTATATATAAATATTACTATATATTAATACACATATATATATAGTTTGCATGAACCAAACTCTCACTACTAATATAGTTTATAGATTACATTGGATCTGCATTTTTTGCGACATTATGGAATGTATGATACAATGTTTTAATCTCTGCTATTTATGGATATATCACCTCTACCAAGGTGTGTTCCAACAGTAAATATATACTGTTTATATATACATAAACAGTATACACTGTTGAGATATGGTGACTAATTATCTAAGTCATATCAAATGTACAGGACAATGTAACTATTTTACACATCAAGATGCATTGTTTTGATTCACGCAAAAGGAAGTCAACAGTTAGAAAATTAGACTTTACTATTATTACAAGTAAAGGCCAATGTACATTGGTTGATATATAGTAGGCTTTTCACACATAGACCTGGTGATAGTTGTGAGAATCATACCACTAATGTACACTGAAAACATCCATGTAGTTTACTGTATCTTGTAATCTTTACAGAAAATCACTAGCACCAAGCATTAAAGGTTTTAACTCATTTATTTAAAACATAGTTTACCAGATGGAGACATAAGGTGCCTCATATAAATAGGTCACAAAAGATGTGAATCCACATTGATATCATGAGCAATAAATGTAGTAGACTACTATTATTATGACATTAATTTTGTGAAATTATTTGCAAAAAAAATTAGATTTTAAAGAGAGCATACTGTATTCTGGTAATACTTTAATATAGTCAGTGGCAGCGGTTATACTCAAACTACCCTCTAAACCATGTCATTAGAGAGGTTTTCCTATCAATCTATAGGCAAACTCATTACCACTTTTAATGTAATTTAATACAAGGATTTGAAGTGAATTCTAATATGTTAGAATGTTACTCCTATAGTAATTTGTTAATATGCTATTACTAATGCAGGAGCTGTCCAAAAATTCAGCATTACAGCTGGAGGAATTTTAATTTCATCCTGGCTGTCTTGAATATGTATTAGCAAGCTGTAAGACCATTGTCTATTGCAGTCAAACATTAGCAAATAGGATGCAGCCCGCAGTAGGTTATAAAACAGTCTGTTGTCTGCTTATGAATATCAGAAAAGTATCAGGGAATTTAAAGTATTATTCAATTATTATAGTAATTCCATACCATATGTTAATGTGTACATCCCTACTAATATTACATTTTAAGGTGACATTGCGTGCCTCATCATGTGGGACAAATAAATACTAATGGAGACTACCAGATGAGAACTGATGTATACTGTTATAGCAGTGCAAAAAATTTTAAGGAATCATCCGTTGATGAGTATAGATATCATAGTGAATTAATTAAGAAAAGTCCTGTGTAGACTCTGGAGGGCCTATGTTAAAATAAAACTGATAAAGTCTAATAGTATAGATTCTGACTGGAGCACATGAGCGTTACTCCCACTTGTTCTAAATGCCCTCCAAGCTTTGGATTTCCATGGGTAATTGCAAGCTTTCATTAGCCCAGAGCAATGTCCGCCACAGCACCATACTATTGCTGAGCAGTCAATTTCTTCCCCCTGCCATTTCCCTTGCTCACACCGTGCTGACCATGTTGGCTCAGACTGCCTGAGGTTTAGTGCAGCATTGATTTTTTTTTCCTCTTTCACAATACTGACAAAGCCATATATCCAAGGCAAATACAGAGGCACATTCGACGGTGATAAAATATCTTTCACTTAGGTTGAACTGCTTCAAAGATCACCACACTGTTTCTGCATGCTGGTAGAATCCCAGATGTTTAAAAATGAATTCCAATTTTCCTAGAACTAATTTGATGTCCAAAAATCTTCCCTTGAAGAAGAATGAGACACATAAAAAATGTATATCTATATGACGATGTGGAATACTTGACCATCAAAGCATGAGAGAAAGAAAAGAAATCTTGTCTGAATTGCCTAATACTACATTTTACCATCAAGTCAGATTTTACTGATGGACAGGCATCTCCAAAACTAATCAGTCTTATTGATTTTGTGTGTGTATGTGATTGATTGCATGTATGCCTGTGTGCCTGTATAGTGTGTGTTTATGTCTCTGTGTGTATGTTTGTATATGCCTACATATCTGTATAGTGTATGCTTATGTCTCTGTGTATATGTCTGTATAGTGTATGTTTATGTCTATGAATGTATATGCCTGTGTCTGTATACTATTCGCTTAAGTATCTATATCTATAGTATACGTATGCTTGTATACTATATGCTTATGTCTCTGTGTGTATTTATGTATATGTCTGGCTGTAAAGTGAGTTTATATATATATATATATATATATATATATATATATATATATATATATATATATATGTTTGTTTGTATATATACACCCACACATTATATACATACAAATACTGGACATGTATTTACATATAGAATTTAAAATTTAATTCTGATGTTTAAAACAAACATCCATACATAGACAGAAATAAACACAGGCATACATGTACCAACAGATGGATGCATATGAATACACTGTATAGACATACGGGGATAGATAGATAGATAGATAGATAGATAGATAGATAGATAGATAGATAGATAGATAGATAGATATGCCTCTGTGTCTGTGTAGTGTTTGCTAATGAATCTGTGTGTATGTTTGTGTCTGCCCGTATGTCTATACAGTGTTTGATTATGTATCATTGTGCATATATATATAAAATTTAGAAACATAATCCATAGCAAAGCAACAGTACCAACATTTTATCATAAATATAATAAGCATTTATACCACTACAAGAACTGAAAAAACATTGTTGTTGAAGTATAATATTATTTTTATTAACCCATGCCACATTTTTTATCTTTGGGTCACAATTTGATAACAAGATATACAAAATTTAACGACACTGCAGTCTCAGTGTAGGGTTTATTGTCCATGCTGTTCAGTGTGATGCATTCAATTCCTCAATAGATCTGCAGCCAAACAAATGCATTAAAATATACCTGAGAATACAATTGTAAAGAAAAGTCATACACACTCTATTGGATATGTTTTACATTTGTGTTGTTCAATATACTGTATAAGCTGTATTGTGTCTAATGTATTTTGACCAAGATCAGTGTTCCACTGTAAACACAATAGAGGCTGTTGGGAAGGAAATCATTGCACACCTTTAGCCGTGACTTTGACTTTGTGCAAATCAAGACTTTTTAAGTACAAATAATAATTAACTACTTTCATTGCTGCAAAAAAGTCTTAAATGTCTATTTACCTAATAGTCCCCAAGGGTGTCTTTGTTTTGAATAGACTAAAAATCTTAGCAGCAAAATAAGCGGGCAATTTCAATCAATAGACCTTGAGGACTATATTGATTATGAGAACTCCATTCTTTAGTCATTAACTCTATGTTTTCTAAAGTGAAATAGTTTAAGACAGATCCATAGTAGAAAAAAAGAGGTCTTCAGCCTTTTATTAGGCATTGTACAGAACAATGCAGTTTGCCTTAGAGAAGAATATCCGAAATACACAAGATACAAGCGTAAAAATGTCACAATAATATTCTAAATACATGCAATGCTTTGTCTCTGGGCTAATCTGAAATTATTGTTATAATCTATAATTGTATGCCGTTTGCTTGCATGAGCCGAACTCTCATTACTAATATAGTTTATAGATTACATTGGATCTACATTTTTTTGAGACATTGTGGAATGTATGATACAATGTTTTAATCTCTGCTATTTATGGATATATCACCTCTACCAAGGTGTTTTACAGCAACTAGTAGTAGTGTCACATCAATATAAAAAAGTACTATTTTCTTTTTTTGCATTTTTATTCTTAAGCACTTTTGAGAAAAAGGCAATTATTCTATATAATAATGATCATAATGTAGATAAAAAGATAAAAATCTCTTTAATTTTTTTTCAATGCAATATTTTTTCATTGAATAAAATATTGCAGAAAGTCTGCAACAAAACCAGGATGTGTACGATATGCTTCGGTTTTGAAACATTACTTGTTTGCATTGTGTGAATGGAATTTTAAGATAATTGTGGGTGCAAAATTGTGGGAAACAAATGTTGCATTTTACAGCACTGTGAAAAGTGAGGGGATTAGATGAGCATTCATAAAAGTATTAATAAATACAACAGCACTGTAGATATTATAATTATCATTTATTTTATTTATGGTCTTGTTGCTTTAACATTTAAAAAATATGGGAAATTATTTAAAATTGCATTGAAACTGCTTTCTTGTATAGTGACACATTTCAGACTATTGTATATTCCCATTCCGGTTATATCAGTTTCTTTTTCTGTAATCCCAAAATGTAAACAGAATTCCTATGTTTTAGTCTTGGTTCTGATTTTGTTGCCACATTTTTTCTGTTTTTTTCAAATGCACATGTGTTAAAAAAAATTCACTGCAGATCTCACTCCAAATTTGGGATGAAACTGCAACAAAATCAACATGTGTCCCATTGATTTTACATGCAATTTAATGTGGAATCTGGAAAAAACTCAGATTGGGGATTATAAATATGAAATAAGAATAATATCTCAACCAATTATTTCCCATTACAGTACATCTTCAGTATCCAATGACAACTGTTTAGAAGAATTAAAATATCTACATAGTCTGCTAATTGTATTTACAGTATTTCACAAAAGTGAGTACACCCATCAAATTTTTGTAAATATTATATTTTTTCATGGGACAACACTGAAGATATGACACTTTGATACAATGTAAAGTAGTTAGTGTACAGCTTGTATAACAGTGTAAATTTGGTGTGCTTTAAAAATAACTCAACACACAGCCACAGCCAGCTATGTCTAAATTTCTGGCAACAAAAGTGAGGACACCTCTTAGTGAAAGTGTCAATATTTTGTGTGGCAACCATTATTTTCCAACACTACCTTAACTCTCTTGGACATGGAGTTCATTAAAGGGGATTTATCGTTTGAGCTGCTCGTGCTGTTCTGCTAATTTTCTCAGATTGAGTTTGAAATCCAGGGGCGTGTTCTTCCTCTCAGCAGGCGTGTCTCTCCTCCCAGGAGGCGTGTCTCCCCGCCCAGCAGGCGTGTCTCCCCTCACTGAAGAACTGTGACATCATCATTTTGTTTGAAGCAGGGGATGAAGAAGGTTGGCTGGATATAACAGCTCTGTAGCCTCCTGCATGCTTATGTCTGCAGCCTTGAGGCTCCACAAGCTGCAGCAAGCACCTATTATATCTATTATATCTCTTAGTTTACACACTGAAAGCCAGCAGCTTTAACTTCTGTTCTAGTGGTATTTAACCAAATTGTACTGACAACAGGCAGAGACCTTTACTCAACTACAAGGACAAATGTCAGCTTCAAGTAAAGATCTCTGCTTGCTGTCAGTGATATGAGTGAAAACAGTGGGGGGGAGAAGCAAATCAGCCTTCAGAGAAGAACCTGCTCAGCCTGTAAGTGACTTGGCTGATGGTATAGCGGTAGAGTGTTGGTTCTACAACGAAGGGGTTTGGAGTTCTAGTCCCCTCACAGGGTATATTCCCCCCCCCCCAAATTCTACACATATGTAGATAGAGACCTAAAATATATATGTCAATCTCTATAATGATATATATACACATACATAGCTCCCCTATATCATGTCTCATCCCTGAGAGTATATGCATTGTATCACATATGTTGGAAGTGCTTGGTGGGACTGTGAGGATGGGACACTATATAGGGGAGCTTTCTGTGTGTGTATATATATATATATATAAAATTATAGATATTCACACATATATTTTCATATCTTTACATATGTGTACAATTTATAAAAGAAAAAAAACCAAAAAAAACAATGCACTGCACTACACTGCACTACACAAGCAGCTCATACAGACACAGTGTTGGATCCTTATGTTATACAATACAGATGATGATGTCATAAGGAGGCGGGGCTTGCATTCGATCTGAGGAACAGAACGCCCTCTTTTCAAAATAGCAGCTTAAGGACTGAACCTGTGAGGAGGTGAACCCAACTCTCTTGCAAAAGCCCTTTAAACAGGCAGTAATTGCCCAGATCCTTCCCCCTGGAGCTGAGATGTACATAGAGCCAGCAGACTCTGGTTTCACTATCGATTTTAACAGCTCAGAGGGGAGTAAACACAGAGTGTGCAGAGAGCCAATCACAGCGCAGGGGGCGTGGCCATGACGTTTCCTGTCTAGGGGCATATCCCAACAGGCTGAATGAAATGTCAGCCAGCCACTCACAGTGCAGGGGGCGTGTCTAGGGCACAGGAATCGACCAGGGGGCGTTCTGACCAGCAACAGCAGAAATAGAAGACAGATTTACAGCGAAGCTGATATCTGCTAAACCAACTGACAGAGGTAATGCAACCCAATTACAAAAGTGCTTATTTTTACTGTCTCCATAATCTGGGACATGATCTTTGTAACGATAAAACCCCTTTAAAGCCTCACAGGTTACTGCTACTGGAATCCTCTTCCACTCCTCCATGATGACATCACAGAGCTGTTGGATGTTAGAGATCTTGTGCTCCTCCACCTTCCGTTTGAAGATTCCCCACAGATGTGCAATAGGGTTTAGGTTTGGAGACATGCTTGGCCAGTCCAGCACCTTTACCCTTATTTTCTTTAGCAAGGCAGTAGTAGTCTTGGAAGGATGTTTGTGGTCATTATCATGTTGGAATACTGACCTGTGACCCAGTATCCGAAAGGAGGGGATCATTTACTGCCACAGTATGTCACAGTACATGTTGGCATTCATGGTTCCCTCAATGAACTGTAGCTCCGCACAGCCGGCAGAACTCATGCAGCCCCAAACCTTGGCAGTCCCACCACCATGCTTGACTGTAGTCAAAGTGTGTCTTGCAACCCTGTGTGGCAGTCCAAGCCTGCTGTTTTTCCATGATGGCTTCTGGGCCTTATGGCATGATACTGCAATGGCACGTTCTATCCTCTGGGTCTACACAGATCAATAGGTAATGCACTGTGCAGCATCACATGCCTTAGCCTCCAGCCCACTGTCACTCTCCTGATGAACAAGAAACTCTTGCCTCTAGTCCACCATCACCCTCATGATGGGCAAACTGCTCTGACCTCCAGCTCACTGACATTCACATGATGGACATGTCCTGGCCTGAGGGTATGTTCACATGACAAGGATTTCTAGGTGGATTCCATGTGATTCCTCCTTGAAATCCTTGTTGTAGTTCATACAGAGCGTAGTTTTGGTGCACCATTTTTAAAACTGACCCTTGGTCAAAAAAGCTTTGAACATACTCACTCTTTAGTCGTATTTCATGTGGAAAACACATGGCAATTTACTATTGATGTCAATCGGGTAGCTAAAATCCTCATTACATAAGAGCCCAAAACATTTGTACGTGTATTGCATGTGGATTTTAATGAGGATCCATGTCCAAAACCAATAGCCATGAATTGGACTCTTTCTGACTGCAAACCATCTGTAAGACCAAATCCGAAAAATGTCTCTAAATTCACATGCAATAAGCATGAACTTTAGTGAAAAAATACTTCAATTTTAATGGCAAAATTCTCATGAACATACCCTAACTGGTACATGGCCCAAAACAGGTTCAGTAGGCAACTCACACAGTCTGACTGCACTCCCCCCCTCTTTGGTACCAAATCACTATGTATAGTTCTTTTTGTTCCCTGCTTCCAGAATTGTGGACTACAGTGTTTCAGTGCTATAACCAGGCTCAGACTGGACACAGGGGAGTATGGAAGACCCTTGGTGGTGGGCCCCTGAAAATGGCTTATCTAGACTTTCTTTTAGACTGCATATACATCATTGAGAGAGGCAGAAAAGCAAAGAGAAAGGGACAAAAGGCAAGAGGCAGAGTGTAAGTGATATGTACAGTAGCTGTAGGGTGTGTCCTCAAAATCAACTCCCCTGATAGGTCCCTAAATCAACTCCACTAGTGGGCCACCAGAATGAAATTCCACTGGTGGTCCCTAGACAGCGCAGTCTGACACTGTCTATACCTTATATCAGTTTTGGATACTTCTAGTACCTGTACTGATGCTGGAACCTTCTACAGTACTAAAAGCCTCCAAAGGATAACACAGATGTTGCAGGTTAAAATTTCCTAAAAGTATAGCATAACATAGATACATTACATTCACAATAAGTATTGCAAACAACACTAAAACAATATAAATAAACATGTCCTTAAAATTACAAACTCACAATTTTCTTTAAAAAGAGGGAAACGTTTTTTTCTTTATTGACTTTAAATGAGATCTCACTGTCTGTTGGGCACCCACCAACACAGAAAAACAACCAGAAAACTAAATCCTAAAAACATTCCTAAAACGGAGGGGGTTTTTTGCCCACTGCCTGTCAAAAGCTGCTGAAAAAACTTGTTTTTAACGCGGTTTGCATTTTTTGTGCATTTTTGTGGTGTTTTTGAGTGTTTTTGGGTGTGTTTTTTTGCAGACATGCACAGAATTAGATTTGCTGTGTATTTCTGCAAAAAAACGCGCCAAAAAATGCACCAAAAACGTCTGCCGCTTTACATAGACTCCAATAGTAAATTTTCTGCCCTTCTCAGTCGTTTTTTGCAACATGCAAATAGAACGAGCAGAAAAAAGACGTTCTGTGGAGACAATAGAACGTTTTTACTATACAAGTCTATGGGACCTCTTTTCAGTCTTTTTTTCAGCATTTTTAGAAAATGAAAAACACTGAAAAAATGGAGGTTTTTGTGTGCATTAGAGACATAGCCTTAGCTGTTGCATTGAACATCTTTACTCCAACGTTGCTAGAACCCACTGGGTTATATCTGCATGCAGCGTTTCGATATCTAGCTTGAGGAGAGACCTAGGGCAAAACTGATGCTGACACAAAACTCGTCCCATAGGACTCAGTTTGCCCTTGCTGTTTTTTGACTATGCTGTAGGGAAATGGTTGGAGGGTGGTCATAAGTAAAAAAGGTGACATACAGTGGGGAAAATAAGTATTTGATACACTGGGGATTTTGCATGTTTTCCCCCTTACAAAGAAAGGAGAGGTCTATAATTTTTATCGTCGATACACTTCTACTGTGAGAGACAGAATCTAAAAATATCCAGAAAATTACATTGTATGATTCCTAAATAATTAATTTGAATTTTATTGCATGAAATAAGTATTTGATCACCTACCAACCAGCAAGAATTCTGGCTCTAACGATTGTTAGTTTTTTTTTTAAGATCCTCCAACCTACTCATCCCTGTTTTAAATTTGTACCGCTTGAACTTGTTCCCTATTTTAAAACCCCTTTTCCACTTTGTCAATCACCCCCCAAACCTCTCTACCATGGTTAAGGCTAAAGACACAAATTTTAAACCTACACCAGGCTAGGATGGGCTAAGGACAATAGCAGGCAGCTTGGTGAGAAGGCAAAAACTTTTGGCGCAATTATTAAAAAATGGAAGAAACATCAGATGACTGTCAATCTTCCTTTGTCTGGGGCTTCATGCAAGATCTCGAAGAATGATTTTGAGAAAGGTCAGGAATCATTCCAGAACTACATGGGAGGACCTGGTCAATGACCTGAATAGAGTTGGGAACACAGTCTCAAAGATTTCCATTGATAAAAGACTATGCCGTCATGGATTAAAATTCTGCTGGGCATGCAAGGTCCCCCTGCTTACGTCAACATGTGTCCAGGCCCATTTAGAGTTTACCAATGTCAATCTGGATGATCCAGAGGAGGCTTAGGAGAAGGCCATGTGGTCAGATGAGACCAAAATAGAACCTTTTGGTATCAACTCCATTCACTGTGCTTGAAGGGAAGACAAGGAGAATACAATATATAGAACAAAAGGATCCCAGCTCCCGCAGTGTTCACCCCGGGACTGCACGATAGACTAAAACCCAGTCTCAGGTGATCCAAACAAACGAAAGGAATCCGCCAAGACCGGGTGGGGTAGAAAATATGAAATGCCTTTATTCCAAATCATTAAAACAAGTCGACATGCCATGATGTAGTTGTATAAGAAAGCGTAAAGTTTGGGAAAGATTATTCCTTAATCATAGCGTATATTGCTAACAAAGCTTTCCTTTAAATGACTAATCGGTCACATGTGCTAGAAAAATAACTTTAACCTTGCCCCTTTGGGATATTATTGAATATAAAAAAAATAGAAAATCAAATATATAAAAAGTACAAAACTACAATAACTCAATATTGATAAAAAAAAATCCTTCTCTTTTTCATCCCTGCCGGGAAAAAACGTGAGTATTGGTAATCCCCATGTCTCCCTTTTTAATAATTTTTTTTTGTGATCCCACCTCTAACGGGCTTAAACACTCCCCAAAATGCCCGAAAAAGAAAATCCTGAAGTATTCCTATTATGATGTTCGATAAAATGCCTAAAACCATGAATTCCCACAACGGGGGTTTTAAAAATATATAACGGGTCCTTCGATCCTATTTTTAACGCGTTGAGTACACCCAACTTTTTGCGTTTTCAATCATGGTTTGATAACTGTGAATTTGTTACAATTGATTTACGTGTAATTTATGTGTTATATTGTTTATAGATGAAGAAAATTTTGGGATCGTAAAGTTAAAGCTATGCAACACGAGTGTCCCATTTGAAAGAGCCTCTATGTAAATAACGGGTGGGGGTATTGGGTAATTCTAAAAGAATAAACGGGGGTGAAATAGAGAACCAAGATTCCCACCTTTTAGAAAAAAATTTTAAAACCCTCCTCATCAAAAGGTTTTCAATTTTTCCTGAGAGAAAAGTAAGGTAGATTTTTCTTTGATAGAACAATACTTTAAATTGGGGGACTATGGGGGTAAGAATACAATCTTATTTGATAGACTTATCTTCTTATTTGTTTTTAAACAATTTGTGCGAATAAATTAGTTTTTTCCCTTTTGGCTCTTTTTTCACCCCAGTGTGGGTTTCCCCTTTTCCCCCAAATAATCGATCACAGTTTGCGTTTTAAATTCCTGAAATTTATGTTTTCTAAACAGGTCTTTTTTTTTGATTAATTCCCCCCGAAGATTTTTAATACATGTGGGGGGTGACAAGATCCTCCCTGTAATATCGGTTCCTTGCTGTGGGTTTCCGAATGGGAGAAAAATAAACCCCCCCCTGGTTATTACCACCAAAGTGACATCAAAAAGTTGATTTCTTCATCCCATTCAAAAAGTAAATTGTAGGTTCATGGTATTTTATTGTAAAAGGCAAAATCAGGCTTCCACTCCGGCCCCCCCCACACCGGAGCAGGTCTCTATATATGACCATCCACCTGATGGGGGGGAGGAAGGGACATCGGCAGAAAAGAGAAACTTCTCCTCCCATGCCGACATAAATATATGGCCAGGGCCGGGGAGAATTTCGCCCCATAGATGAACCTCAGCCTCAGATAGAATTCCTGTCAAAATGAAGAGTTTTCTCTAATAAAAGTCTTGGCCATACCAAAAATTCTTTTGAGTTCCCGGGGAGTAGGGACTAAATCTGAAAAGATAGATTCCCAAACGGGACAAAGCCTGGTCGTGGGCATGGGGGGAAAAACCCCACCACATCACCGAACCAGGGAGCCCGGGAACCCATGTTGCTTGGGACATGATAGTAACCAGACTTTTTGGTCTTTTATAAGTCCTGGTAGATTTAACACAAGTGGTTGTAGAACCCCATCATCCACCCCCCAAGGAACTCCCCCCAATGGGCTATACCAGCTACAAAAGTCTAAGTGGTGGTGGAATAGTTTCTTATGAATCTTTGGAAATCAATGGAAAATTGGTAGGGTTAGATGTTTTACAAACAATTTGTCGCTAACGTGTAGAGTGCTCCATTGTGTTTCCCATCTTGTAAAAATTTTTTAGTTTGGTTTTTAAATAAATTATTGGACCCAAAAAAAAGGGGGCGATAAGTTCCCTTTTTGCAACAATTTATGTTTAACTTCGATATAAACCACTCAAGTGCCACAATGCCCCCCCCCTTATCCGCTGGGGTATAACAAATTTTATTTTCTGTAGTTTCAAAGGCTGTATTTTTAAATTTGGACATGTTAAATTTAATAGAATTATTTTTAAATTTTTGCTGCAACATCAAAAGATCTCTTTCTATATTTTTGGAACATTCCAAACCACCGGCGTGAGTTGATGGATAAAAAAATTACTGTTTTTCCTACAAAATTTCGGGAAAGGGCTGCAACAGAAAAGGTTTTCACTTTCCAAATTAGTAATGCAAAAATTTTACGGGTTCTTCAAACGAGTGTATCTACGGATTGGAACATGGCAAAATTTTGAAGACAGTACCATTCCATCAAAATATTTGAAAAATGTTTTCTTTAACTTTAAAAATTACTGCTAATTATTTATTCCAATGTGTAGAATACAAATAAAAAATTTTTTGTGGAAATAAACCCCAACCCCTTAGTATAACGAGATTTGATCTTTTTTAAATTTATTAGCTTGACAAGTTGATATAGGAAATCTAAAATTTGCGTTTCGTGTTTTCGATCTTGATTTTTGTTTTTTCCCCCGGATCTCCTGGATCGTTTTTTGACGTGGATGTTGTATTAGTTTTGCCTTTTTTGGGGAATGTTTTTTTTGTGTTTTTGTCTGGTCATCTGATGGGAGGTCCCCGAAAGTTCTTCAGAGACTGACGGGGCTAAGTTTTCCACTGAAGATCAAGTCCTAAAAAGGGAAAACCCACATTTCTTCTTTTGGGTCCACGTTGTTTTTTTTGTTTTTTGTTTTTCAGATGGAGCGGGGGGTGGAAGAAATGGGGTGCCAGGTAAACTTTATCATTGTATAATCAAGAGTGTCTCTTTAAATTTTCCTTTTTTATATGCCAAAATTTGAGTCCCCAATTTCTGTTATTGTTTAAACATTTTTTCTTGCAATTCCTTTTTTTGGTTATGGGCAAAAAGGGGCAGCTCTGCTTTAATTAAAGATTTTTGTTAATAGTTTTTTTAATTGTCTTCTTTTTAATTAAAAGTTCCATGATTTTGAATGAGCAATTGCTAAATATTAAATTCCCATTTTCCTTTTGTTTTTTTTGGAAGTGGATTATCGGGAAATTTTTTAAATACGCAGGACACGCGGTATCATTTTCTTCTCAATAAAATTGTTTGTGTGGTTTGATCCCCCCAGGACGCAACTCTTTGCAGGGGGCTTTTAAATTTAAGATAGTAAATTGCAAATCTTGGTCAACTGCTTGGTTACTGCCGGTCTCATTGCTTGTAAAAAAATTGGGTTTTTTTTTGGCCCTTTTGAACCCCCGATGACGTTTTCAAATCAGTTGGGGGAAAAGGAATGCGTATTTGAGAATTATGGTCAAACTTTTTTATTCGAAAAAATTCCACTATAAATCAATTTATTATATTTTGTGGTATATAAATTATCATCGCATTTTTTTTAAAACCACAAATCCAATGAAAAAATTTAAGGGTAGACTGATGTAGACAGAGCACGTACTATTTCCAAGAAAAACATATATAGAGAAAAGGAAACCGCTCACCGCAGTGTTCCACCCCGGACGTGCTTGGGAAAACTGGAAAAATCTCTATCAAAAAAACGAAGAGGAAGTCCTCAAAACCAGGGAGGTAGAAAATAGGAAAATAGCCTTTATTCCAAATGCATTAAACAGATCGGACATGACCTTTAGATTTTTAGTAAGAAAGCCTAAGGTTTCGGAAAATTATTCTTAATATGGTTTATTGCATAACAAAACTTTCCTTTAAAAAAGACCTATATCGGGTACATGTGCTAGGGAAAAAAACTTTAACCTTGCACCCCTTTGGTTTTAGAATATATAAAAATACGAAATCAAATTTTTAAAAATACAAAAACCCACAATAACATCAATATTATAAAAAAAAAAACCTGTCTTTGTTATACCTGCGGATAAGGAGCCTAATTGGTAGATCCCCTGTCTCCCTATTTAATAATTTTTTTTTGTGATCACCCCTCTAACGGGTTTAAAAACCTCTCAATGCCCCAAAAAAAAAATCCCGAAATATTCCCCATTATATTTCGTTGGGAAAAGCTAGAAGCCACGATATTCCCCCAGCAGTGGGTTTTCGTATATCAGCAGGTGCCTTTGGACCTGATTTTTAACGCTGTTGATTACACCCAACATATTGCAAGTTGCAATCAATTGCAATCAATACGGTAATTAGATACCTGTGAATTTAGTGTTACAATTTTATACGATGTAATATTATTTTTATATTGTTTGCAGATGAAGTAAAAGTATTGGTGATCTATAAAGTTGCAACTATGCAACACGAGTGTCCACATTTGTAAGAGCTCTATGTAATAAACCAGTCGGGGTATTTGGGTATTTGATAAGGGAAAAACTGGGTGACAATAGAGAACCAAAAGTTCTACCTTCAGAAAAAAATTTTATACCCTCCTTAAAAAGTGTTTTTTTATTTCCTGAGAGAAAAAGTACAGGTGGCATTAAGAAAAAGGAAAATTTTTAAAGAGACACCTTTATTTTTAAAAATGAAAAAGTCATACCTGGAACCCCAGTCTTCCACCCCTCGCCCATTCTGAAAAATCAACAAAAAACAAACAACAGTGGACCAACAGAAGAAAAAGTGGTTTCTTTTCCCGGGAATTGACTCTTCAGTGGGGAAATTCAGCCACTCAGCTCTAAAACTTTCACACCTCCCACAGTGTACCAACAAAAACAACAAAAGAACATTTCCAAAAAAGGCAAAAAGAAAAAATCCACGTCAAAAAACAAACCAGGGGATCCGGGAGAAAACACAAGAAAACAAAATCGAAAAAACGCAAACGCCCCAAATTTTTTATTTTTCCTTGTCAATTGTCAAGCTATATATTAACAGAGATCAAATTCGTTACTATCAAGGGGTTGGGGTTTTTTTTCCCACAAAATTATTTTGATTTTAATTTTACACTATTGGGGCAAAATAGTTAGACGTTATTTAACGTTTAAAGAATCATTTTTCAAATTTATTGGAAATGGTGGGTGTGGTCTTTTACTTGATTTACCTGTTTTTCATCCTGTAGTATCACTTGTTTAAGAAACTTTTAACATTGTTATTACGTAAAATTTTGGAAAAATGAAAATCATTTTCTGTTGCAGCACCCTTGTCCTGACTTTTGTAGGAAAAACGTAATTTTTATCCTATCAACTCACCCCGGGGTTTTGGTTTGGATATGTTCCAAGAAAATATTAGAAGAGTTTTTTTGATGTTTTCAGCAGAAAATTAAGATAATTCTATTTAAAATTCAACAGTCAAATTAGAAAATACAGGTAGTAAACTACGAAAATACGATTTGTTAAAATGCCCAGCGGATAAGGGGGGGTGTTTTTGGGATTGATGCTGGTTTATACGAAGTTAAACAAAAACATTTTTTGCAAGAAAGGATACTTATCGCACCCTTTCTTGTGTCCAACTAATCTTTTTAAAACCAAACTAAAAAAAATTTTAAATGGAATCACAAAGGGGCTTCTCTATACAAATTTTGCTTAAAAAATTTTTTTAGATATCCAACTTACCAATTTTTCCATTGATTTCCAAAAATTTATAAGAATCTTTTCCCACCCCCCACTTAGACCTATTGTAGCTGGTATGGCCATTGGGTATTCATTGGGGCGTGGGTAGATGGGATTCTACAACCACTTGTGTTTTAAACTACCAGGACTTATAAAAGATCAAAAGTCTGGTTACATATGTCCCAAGCAAAAAGGGACTCCGGGCTCCCTGGGGGGGTCGGGGGTGTGGGGTTATACCCCCATGCCCCACGACCCGGCTTTGTCCCGTTTGGAATCTCATCTTTTCAGATTTTTCCGCACTCCAGGGGAACCCAATGAATTTTTGGTTTGGCCACAGACTTTTTTTGAAATAACTACTTTATTTTGAAGAGAATTCATCTCAGTGTGAGGGTTATTATGGGGCGAAATTTCCCCGGCTTGGCCCAAAATATTTATGTGGCCCTGGGGGGAAAGTTTCTTTCTTTCCGACTGTCCCTTTCCCCCCCCACAGGTGGTATGGCGTTATATAGTGACCCTCCGGGGTGGGGGGGGACGGAGTCGGAAGCCCTGAATTTTTGACTTTTATCATCAAATACCATGAACCTAAATTTACTTATGAATGGCTGAGAAGAATTCAATTTTTTTATGTCACTTTGAGTGGTAATAACCAGGGCGGGGTTGATATTTCCCCTATGGAAAACCCCCAGCAAGGAATCGTATTACAGGCAGGATCTTTTCACCACCAATGTATAAAAATCTTCCGGTGGGAGAATTAACAGGGAAATTAAAAGACACGTTCAGTAAACATAAATTTTTGAATATGAGCGTCAAACATGTGACGTTATTGGAAAAGGATACCCACACTGGGTGTAAATAAACCAAACAAGAGCTAATTTATCTCGCGGCAAATTGTTTCAACAAAAAAAGAGAGATTTTAGCTACAAATAAGATTGTATTCTCTACCCCCTAAGTCCACAATTTAAAGATATTGGGGTTTACATTAAGAAAAACTACCTGTACTTTTCTTCAATAATATGAAAACCTTTTGATAAGGAGGGTAAAAATTTGTTTTAAGAAAGGTAGAATCTTGGTTCTCTATTGTCACCCAGTTTATTTTTATCAGAATTACCCAATACCCCCCACTGGTTTTAATAGAGGCTCTTACAAATGTGGGCACTCGTGTTGCAAAGCTTGTTAAAAATTTATGAGTCACCAATACTTTTTTCTTTTTGTAAACAATATAACAAATAAATTTACATTGTTATCTTTTTTTAACACTAAATTCAACGTATTAATTCCTGTAAATGAGCAACTTGCAATATGTTGGGGGGACATAACGCGTTAAAAATCGGATCCCCCCAAAGGGACCTGTCTGTATAGTAAACCACTGTCTGTGGAATATCGATGGCTTTAGGCATTTTTCTGAACATCAAATAGGAATACTTAGGGTTTTTTTTTTTCGGGCATTGAGAGAGTGTTTAAGCCCCTTAGAGGGGGTGTCACAAAAAAATTATTAAATAGGGAGCATGGTGGACTACCAATTGGGCCACGTTACGGAGGTAAACAAGAGAAGGGTTTTTTTTATCAATATTGATGGGTTATTGTAGGGTTTTTTTAGTTTTTAAATATTTGATTTCTTTTTATTTTTTTATATATTAAAAATATAAAACCAGAGTGAAAGGGGGAAAAATTTTTTTTCCTAGCACATGTACCGGATATAGGTCTATTTAAAGGGGGGAAAGCTTTGGGTTAATGCAATAACGTATGATTTTTGAAAGGTGAAAACAAACCCAAAGAAATGTTTTTTAAAAACCATGAATCAAAGGGGGTGGGGGAAATTTTTTAAACTTTGGGGTGCTTTTTCTAAAGGGGGGCGGGGGGGGGGGGGTGATGTATTGAAAAGGGTGGGAAATGGGGTCATGTGTTGGGAGATTTTACAAATAACCAAACTTCCCTTGTAAGAGCATTTAAGGTGGGGTTGTTTCCCGGGTCTTCCAGCATGACAATTACCCAAAAACACAGCCCGAACAACTTAAGGGGTGGGGCTCTGTAAGATGATTTCAGTAAGATCATAGCCATCTCAGACAAACCCATCGAAAATCTTTGGAGGGAGCTGAAACTCAATGTAGCCCATGAAGGTTCCCCCAACCTGAAAAGAACTGAGAAGAGGCCAAAAAAACTGCACGTGTGTGTTTAAACTTTATCAAAAAACCCAAAAAAACATCTGACCCCTGTAATTGCCACAAAAATTTTTCTTTACAAAAAATGAAAGGGGTTTTTTTTTTTTTCCCTTTGGGTTTCGAGGATCTTCCATTTTCTCTGTCTTGCAGCCTCAAATCCAGGGGCGCTTCTCTCCCCCTAGGAGGTGTGTCTTCCCTCACTGAAGAGCTTTAACATTATGACACTCTTTCCCTGCTCCCTCCTGAGTCATTTCATTTTGTAGCAGGGGAAGGGGGAGGGGTGTCACGCTCTGCAGACCTCCTGCATTGGTCCTGTCAGCCTGGGAGGCCCCACAACAGATAACCTTAGCGCAATTTTAAAGAAAAAAACAACCCCGCAAAGTCTTATTTTACTGTCCCCCACATTACATAATGTCTTTGAGCAAAAAACCCTTTAAAATTTTGTTTTCTTTTATAAAAAATTTTTTATGCAAAAAAAAATTTAAATTTATAATCTTTAAATTTGATTTTCTGGGTTTTTTTTAGATTATTCCTTTTCAAAAGAAGTGTACCTATGATAAAAATAACAACCTTTCCCTTTTTTTTGTAGGTGGGAAAGCTTGAAAAATCACCAATGTACCACATACTTATTTTCCCCACTGTAAGTAAAGAAGGGGGGCTAGTGGTCCTTTTTCAAACTACTCCTTATTAAAAATATTTTTTTTCCTCTTCCTGGATTGGATTATCGTAGTCTGTCCCATCATTGTTTTTTGTTTTGTCTTGGGCCAGCAGACCTCCCCATTTGACCCAGGTATTTTTAATTATAAGTAATCTGAATAAGGGCCACTGTTCCCTTTTTCAGTTGCTTTATGGGAGCTCATTTAAGGGTGGGCATTTGTGATCCTTTCTTTTTTTGTTGTGGTGCTGTATGGCGACCATTGTTGTGGTCTTGCAGTGCCTGTTGGGTGGTGTGACCCAGAACTAGGGGGCTAGGTTTGGCAGCAGTGGAGTTGTTGGGCCACTGGATTTTTCCCCTTGCTGGTGCTGCTGTTGATGCAGTGGTTGCCAACATGCAGTGCAACATCATAGTGTAGGGACCCACTTTAGAGAGGTTGCCATGAAGTGGCAAGTGGTCTTATAGGACCACATGTATGAAAACTGTCCATGTCAACCAATCAGAGCACCACTTTTATTTTTGCAGAGTACTATAAGAAATGAAAGGGGCGCTCTGATTGGTTGCTATGGGCAAAAAAGTGAATTTTAGACCTAGACAGTTTTCATACATGTGGCCCATAGTGTTTGATCAAATTGTATACTAAGAAGCTCATGTTCATTTTTGAAAATATTTTTGCAGAGAAACAATAGCTCAACATATGGTAAGTGGACATATTTACTGCTTCTCTTTAGTATTCCTTCATTATATTTTCTTATAATTTGGGTTTCTCACAAAACCCCTTTAAAGGGGTTTTCTCACTATGCAGTTACATGGTTACAGTCAGCTTTTCTTTCACTCAGGTTGTGGGTGGTTCTATATCAGTGATTAACATATTTAGCCTCTCTCTGTAACAAAGTATGATCTGTTATGCAGGTTAACATAGAAACCTGTGTGCACTTAAGACCATATAAAAATGCTCTTATCTCTCGAGTAAAGTAAAATCTATTGACCAATTTATATAGAAAAAGGCTTCATTTAACTGTCCCTTTAAGTACCCACCTCTTTAAATTTAAAAAGGAACTCCAAGTAGCCAAATATTGAAGCATTATATAATATCTTTTTACAGTAGTGATCTAATCTTCACAGGAGTAAAAAAAACTTATTATATAAATTGTGCATGAATTGCCTGTATTATAGTCTAGGGGTGTATTTTTCTGGTTAGTTTTGATAAAAGTCACCAAACTTTAAAAGGACACTTTTATTAGAAAAGGGTATTTTTGTTAAAACCAGTATTTCTGTATTTACATTTTTAGCAATATTTTCTTTAGTACTAGTGCATCTCAAAAATAGAATATCACTGAAAGGATTATTGATATCTATAATTTAAGTCAAATAGAGAAACCTATATATTGCATAGACTCATTACAGTATGAATTACAAGGCTTAATATAATACATTTGTGAGTCCTATAACAAATAAAAAGATAGTCCTGGAGAACCCCTTTAATTTTCAATGATATTCTAACTTTTTGAGATGTTCTAGTAAGTCCTATGCAATTAAAAATAACATATGAAATCTTGCCCTTCTCTAGCTGAGTTAGTAAAGAGCTACAGCTCCTGAATGACTGGGCAGACTAACCTCAGTTTATGGTAGTTGCAAGATCTGCATGTAGTCTCATTACAAATAGTAGGTAATGACACAATTGCTGTATTGCTTTCTGGACAGCCCTAGATAAAGGTTAGACTAAAGAACAATACATAAAGGAATACTGGGTTAATATTTTACTGCACTAAGAAGGTTTTCAGCTTTCTACACACTTATCAGATCCTGCTGATAACACTTACCTCTCTCAGGCCTTTAGTGGGCCTAGAAAAGAACCATCAAGCTGTGTTATCAGAGCTCACAAAGAGGAAGTCAGATAGACAAACCAGGAAGTCATGCACATAGGGGAACTTTAAAAAAATGATCTAAAAAACAACTTCCCATTTTTCGATGTAATATTTAAAAATCTGTGTAAGATAAAAATTCAGTCACACATTGCTTGTCAATATGTGAAAAAAAAAATGTTGATATTAGTGTCCCTTTAACAGAGAGACATACTTAGCAACTAATCTGAGCATCTATTTTGGAGTGAGGAGTTAGTTACAAATTACTGTAAAATGCTTAGTTTGTCAATGTTCTGTTGGATTATAATGCAGACTGTAGTTCAGAGTTAGTCATTTTGAAATTAACATGTTGTGGGGGTGTCAGCTCCTAGGTAGTCCCTGGATTAGCACAGACACAGGTTTAGGTGCAAAAACAACATAAAGTTTATTGTCCCTCAGACTTCAGGGGTTCAAGGTTTACAGCCAAGCAACACAAAACAACCTCACCGGGTCAGCAGTAGAAGTGTTCACAGACACTTGGAGACAGCTTTGCATGTCCTCACTTCAGAGAGGTTTTCAGCATAATCACACAGCTCCTCCCTGAGCTGTGTCAGCTGCCTTATATGCCTGGTAAGGCCCAGGCTGAAGTATGGGAGCGGCCGTCCCATCCAGACTCTTGGGCCACTCCATGAAAAACCCGACCCGAATTACCACAAAAAATGGCTCAGCAACATAACATCGCTGGCAACATTCTAAAGGGTTTTTTATATCACCGAGGCCAGCCACCTTGGTGATACATACATTCCGTCCACGACTTCACCCCTGGGCCTCTTACATACCTCCCCCCTCTGCCCCAAGCAGGGGGGGTGGGCACCTTCTGCCACCAGGCAATGGACCCTCGACAATGCATCCACATTCCCATGCAGCTTTCCTGGTCTGTGCTCTACATGGAAATTAAAATCTTGGCGTGCAAGAAACACTGTGTTACCCTGGCGTTGTTCCCTTTCCTTTCCCTCATCCATTTTAGTGGGGCATGATCTGATATCAACCTAAATTTTCTCCCCAGAAGGTAATATTATAGGGAGTCAAGAGCCCACTTAATGGCGAAACACTCCTTCTCGACTATGGAATAGGTCCTCTCACATGTCGATAGCTTCCTACTAAGGAACATGACCGGGTGCTCCTCACCATTTACTTCCTGGGATAAGACAGCGCCCAGACCCACATTTGACGCATCTGTCTGGACTATAATTTCTTTGTTAAAATCTGGAGCCACTAGCACCGGCTGCTTACATAGAGCTTGTTTTAGCTCTTGGAACACCCCTTCTGCCTCGAGAGACCACTTAGCCATGACGGACTTTGTACCTTTTGTAAAGTCGGTAAAGGGGGCAGCGATCATTGCAAAATTAGGAACAAATCTCCTGTAATAACCCACGATCCCCAGGAAGGCCCGAACCTGCTTCTTGGTAAGTGGCCGGGGACAGTTCTGTACTGCCTCCACTTTGTTTATCTGCGGCTTGATTTCACCTTTACCCACACTGTAGCCGAGATACCTAGCCTCTTCCATGCCCATGGCACATTTCTTCAGGTTCACAGTGAACCCGGCTTTTCTTATGGCCCCAAGTACTGCCTGGACTTTACCCAGATGGCTCTTCCAATCCCTGCTGAAAATGACTATGTCATCCAAGTATGCTGCTGCATACTCTTTGTGGGGGCCTAAGACTCTGTCCATAGCCCTCTGGAAGGTGGCAGGAGCTCCTTGTAACCCAAACGGCATTCTGACATACTGGTAGCAGCCATCGGGGGTGGAGAATGCTGTCTTTTCTCTAGCCTCTTTGGAAAGGGGAATCTGCCAGTAGCCCTTCGTTAAGTCCAGGGTGGTAATATACCGGGCCAGCCCTAGCCTTTCAATGAGCTCATCCACCCTGGGCATGGGGTAGGCGTCAAACTTAGACACCTCATTCAGCTTTCTGTAGTCATTGCAAAACCGCCACTCGCCTGACGGTTTTGGCACCAACACGATGGGGCTTGACCATCCACTCTTTGCCTCCTCAATTACACCCAGTCTTAACATCCTTTCCACTTCCCTAGAAATTACCTCCCGACGGGCTTCGGGTATCCGGTAGGGTTTTAAATTCACCCGAACATGGGGTCCCGTGAGGAACTCATGTTCAATGATGCGGGTGAGGCCTGGCAAATCTGAGAACATAGCCCTATTCTGCTGCAGCAACTCCCGACATTGGTGCTTCTGGGACGGGGATAAAGTCTCTTCAATATGGACCTCTTCAATACTGACCTCTGGCTGCCCCACCATGCACGAGGTTTCGGGGGGGCCTCTATCCTTCCATGGTTTTATTAAATTTACGTGATATACTTGAAAGGGCTTTCTTTTACCAGGCTGGTGGACTTTGTAGTTCACCTCACCTACTTTTTCCACCACTTCATACGGGCCTTGCCACGTGGCCAGGAATTTGCTCTCCACAGTGGGAACCAGTATGAGCACTCGGTCCCCTGGCTGGATCTCTCTAACCCTGGCAGACCGATTGTATACCCTAGCTTGGGCCTCCTGGGCTTTTGGCAGATGTTCTCTCACAATGGGCATCACGTTAGAGATCCTCTATTGCATCTGGGTCACGTGCTCGATGACGCTTCTATAGGGGGTAACCTCATTCTCCCATGTCTCCTTAGCCACATCAAGTAACCCTCTAGGGTGCCGGCCGTACAATAATTCATAGGGTGAAAACCTTGTAGACGCTTGGGGAACTTCCCTGACCAAAAATAGCAAGTATGGAAGTAGGCAGTCCCAGTCTTTGCCGTCCTTCTCTACCACCTTCTTCAACATTGCCTTTAAGGTTTTATTGAATCTTTCAACTAGGCCGTCGGTTCTCAACTGGGTGATATTTAGGAGCTTGCAGACTTCCCGCATAACCTTGGACATAAACGGTGTCCCTTGGTCTGTCAGAATCTCCTTTGGCAGCCCTGTTTGTGAAAATATATGAAATAATTCTCGGGCTACACATTTGGTGGAGGTTTTCCTTAACGGAACTGCCTCAGGGTACCGGGTAGCATAATCCACTACAACCAATATATGTTGATGACCTCGCGCTGACTTCGTTATGGGCCGCACTAAGTCCATTCCTATCCATTGGAATGGGATTTCTATTATAGGAAGTGGGACTAGAGGACTCAGAAAATGAGCAACTGGGGCTGTCACCTGACAGACTGGGCAAGATTAACAGTAGTTACGTATCTCTCTAAAGCACCCGGGCCAGTAAAACCTTTGTAGGACTCGTTGCTGGATTTTGTCCGCCCCCAAATGACCACCCAACATATGGCTGCGGCACAACTAATTGCTCCACCACTTGGTCTCTCACTTTGTTCACTCGATACAGCAAGTTGTTATTTACTGCAAAGTGAGGAAACCGATTATCAACGCCAGGCTCTTGTGGAGCCCCATTTAATACGGTCACCTGATCAAGGGCGCCCTTTAAGGTCAGATCCCGGAGCTGGGCAGTCCCAAAATTCTCCCGGGAGACCTCCAGATCAGGGACAACCGTCTCAGGGGTTACTTCCTCTTCCTCATCCCCAGCCAGTACACACATAGGAAATTCCTTCCCCCTGACCGACGAGGTTGAACCACCCCAAGAAACATTATTGCACTCTGGTTGATCAGGCACTTCAGCCTTGGCCCACAACAGAGGGAAGTCTCGACCAATAATTATGTCATGCAGTAAATTTGTTAAAACTACTACACCGTGGGACACAATAACACAGTCAGTGTGCAGGGAAATCTGGGCCAGGGGGTATGCCTTAGTATCCCCATGAATACATATGACCCCACCCGTTAACAGGGACCAGCTCATGTGGCAGTGAAGCAGTCCCCAGGGTGACGAGGCTCCCTGAGTCCAAGAATCCAGTTACTTTAACTCCGTTTACACGCACACGGCAGGCCTGCGGTCCCTCGCCTGGATGAGGAACAGCACTACAAGCTGGGTAAGCAAAATACGAACAGCGCCGCCCTGCGGAGCAGTCCATAGGCTCAGTTGTGGTAGGGCATCGGGCTGCTATATGGCCGGAACCCTGGCACCTCCAGCAGATGATGGGTCGGGCCTGACTCTTTGTCACCGGCACTAGTCCCTCTTGGGTCTTCGGACGCCCCTCACTGGAGGATTTTGGCCACCTCCTTGGAGCCCTAGCTCCTCCTGGGATATTCCAGTACGCTGACCTCAGGCTCTCTTCACTGCCCAGGGAGTTCTCGACAGCCACATATTGCTCAACCAGGCTCACAAGGTCATCAGCATTCTGGGGATCTCCTTGGGCAACCCAACATTGGACAGACTCAGGAAGCGAGTGAATAAATTGGTCCATAACAACCCGTTCCACCAACTGGGCAGGAGTACAGGTATCAGACTGCAGCCATTTCTGGACCAGGTGGAGTAGGTCGAACATTTGGGACCTGGGAGGCTTCTCCCTGCTATACCCCCAGCGGTGCACCCTTTGGGCTCGGACCGCCAGCATGACCCCCAGACGGGCCAGTATCTCTGTCGTTAACTTGCTATATTCCTTAGCATCTTGTAGAGTGAAGTCATAGTAGGCTTTCTGAGACTCGCCGGTCAGATATGGGGCAAGGACCTCTGCCCATTGTTCTGGGGGCAGTTTCTCTCTATCCGCCACTCTCTCAAATACGGACAGAAAGGCTTCCACATCGTCATTTGGGGTCATCTTCTGTAATGCCTCTCTCACAGTCCTCCTTGCCTTAGTACTGTCACTGGCGCTGGGCGGAGGCACAGGCTCCCTGGTTCTTATGGCTTCAGTCAGGAGAGCCATCTGCTGAATCAGGAGCTGGTTTGTCTCCTGTTGGGCCCTGGTTGTCTCCTGTTGAGCTTGCTTTTGCTGCACATTACTCTGCACCAGGTGCTTAATGAGTTCCTCCATTTTCTCAGAGCGTGTTACGGCCTTTACCCAGGACCAGAGCTGCCAACAGAAATTTCAGGGCCCCATCCAGTTGAAGCACCGGGGGCCCCCCCTGTAAACCCCGCCAGCAGCAACCCGATCTCCCAGCCCCCAGCTAAAAAAACCTCTTCTAGGATATAAATGCGCCATTTTACCACATAATACAGTATGCAAAAAAGAACTGTATTGTGTAGTACTATACCAAGTGAGTCACATATCTGTCTGTCTCACACATGTCAGTCTAACATATCATAGACACATGGCTAAGTAGCTCTATCCATATCCCCCCCACCACCCACATACAATATCCCCCTCCACCCACATAGAATATCCCCCTCCACCCACATACAATATCCCCCTCCACCCACATACAATATCCCCCTCCACGTTTCCCTTGGTCACGCACCTCACCACCTTCTAAAATAAACACCAGCAAGAAAGGAAAAGTGAAACTCCTATCACAGGGTCAGGTGTCCCCTCACTCTTACAATCAGGGACACATGTACGCTACATGTACGCTGCCACTATACTAACGCCGATATAACACCACCATATGGAGACCACATAGTGATCTGACACCAGCTCGGGTCACATCACATTACAGTGAATACAGCACTGATCCAGTAAAGAAGTAAAATAACCCCTGAAATCAGGGACTCACCGGAGACGTCCTATCTGATGAGTCGTTCTCTTCTCTTGAGTAGTTCTTTTTCCCTTCTCTTCTGCTTCCGTTCCACACCGCCATGATGACTTGTCCCGGCCACCACTCATCCCTGCAGAAATTACACACAAATATCTTAGAATCCTCAATTTTCCAGCATCTCTTTATCTATTCCCACCTCTGTACAAACCTCCCATGGGTGAGAGAGCGAGTACAAGCCATAACTTAGAGGTACATTCTCCCAAGAGGTTGGATAATGCTACAGCTATGGGCTGCTGTCCTCACAATTATATTACCAGGTAAGAATTGTTGTTACCTTTACTTGTAACATTTTGCTTCCCTTGGTCCTTGGGCTGTATTCATTAACCTTGTATTCACTTATGGGCCTCTTTGCTGTCCTTGGGAGTGACAACCATTGCCTGTAATTTAGCTTTACCCTGGTTACACCTTTCTTGCCTGTGTATTTACCCTGTCCACCCATATTTCTCTTGGATTCTTATGGACACACACTGTTTCACACTACTGTTTTTAATTTTTGGAAACAATAAAAGTATATGTTTTTACCCTATACTCTCTGTTTTGCTTTGGTTCTATATTACCAGGTTGGTAGACAAGACCCTAGGTAGGTTGGCAAATGGGCAGGGTAATTAGACAGGTCCTATTTAGGTAGGTAGACCCCAGCTGGATAAGTTGCTAGGCCGGCCCCAGGTAGAATGGTGGGTACCTAGCCACGGGTGGGTAGTAAATAGCCCCCAGGTAGATAAACAGGCCCCTGTAGGTAGTATACAGGTAGTTAGGAGCCTCCTTTAGCTAGTGTGCAGGAATTCAAGGCCTCCTTTAGCTAGTGTGCAGGAAGTCGGTGCCTCCTTTAACTAGTGTGCAGGTAGAGTCCCCTTTAGTTTGTAGGTAGTTAGGGCCCCCTTTAGCTAGTTTGTAGGTAGCCAGGGCCCTCTTTATGTTTAAGTAGAGTCAGGGCCCTCTTTATGTTTAAATAAAGTCAGGGCCCTCTCTATGTTTAGGTAGAGTCAGGGCCCGGTTTAGGTAGAGTCAGAGGTCCCCTTTAGGGTTAGGCAGAGTCAGGGCCCCCTTTAGGCAGTCAGGGCCCCCTTTAGGTAGAGTCAGGGCCCCCTTTAGATAGAGTCAGGGCCCCCTTTAGATAGGAGTCAGGGCCCCCTTTAGGTAGGAGTCAGGGCCCCCTTTAGATAGGAGTCAGAGCCCCCTTTAGATAGAGTCAGGGCCCCCTTTAGATAAAGACAGGGCCCCCTTTAGATGGAGTCAGGTCCCCCTTTAGATAGGAGTCAGGTCCCCCTTTAGGTAGAGTCAGGGCCCCCTTTAGGTAGGAGTCAGGGCCCCCTTTAGGTAGGAGTTAGGGCCCCCTTTAGATAGGAGTCAAAGCCCCCTTTAGTTAGGAGTCAGGGCTCCCTTTAAATAGAGTCAGGGCCCCCTTTAGATAGGAGTCAGGGCCCCCTTTAGATGGAGTCAGGGCCCCCTTTAGGCACAGTCAGTGCCCGCTTTCTTATATATATTAAAAAAAAAAAAAAAAAACACTTACCTGAGCCTCGGTCTTGCCGCTCCCGGGCGCTCCCCGCCAGATACTGCAGCCCTGCATAGGCGAAGCGGTGAAGTGACGTCACCGCGCCGCCTACGTCACTAGTAGGGGCCGGCGCCTGGCAGGCTGAAGGCCTAACACCTTCAGCCTGCCAGGGAGAACAGTGGAGCGTAGCGCCAGTTGCGCTGTGCTCCGCTGACATCGTGCAGCCCCGGGAGTCGGGGACATTAGTCCCCGACCCCCAGGCCAGTCTCTGGGCGCCCGGGACACAGGCCGGGCCGGGCCCAGGGGAGCGACGACACTGCCTCCGGGGCCCCCAGCAGCTCGGGGCCCACACCGTGCGCCAGCCTGAGCCTGGTTCGGCGGCTGCACTGCCGGGCCCCGCTCTGGCCTTATTTCACCGGGCCCCATACAGGAGTACCGGCTGTACCCCCTGTATGGCGGCCCTACCCAGGATATACAGTCTTATGCACAAATATTTCCAACCTGTGCTCTTGGGTCGTGTCTGCCCGCATCCTCCACCAATTGTGGGGGTGTCAGCTCCTAGGTAGTCTCTGGATTAGCACAGATACAGGTTTAGGTGCAAAAACAACATAGACACTTAGTTCACAGACACTTGGAGATAGCTTTGCATGTCCTCACTTCAGAGAGGTTTTCAGCATAATCACACAGCTCCTCCCTGAGCTGTGTAAGCTGCCTTATATGCCTGGTAAGGCTTAGGCTGGAGTATGGGAGCGGCCGTCCCACCCAGACTCTTGGGCCGCTCCATAAAAAACCCGACCCGAACTACCACCAAAAATGGCTCAGCAACATAACATCGCTGGCAACACTCTATAGGGTTTTTTATATCACCGATGCCAGCCACCTTGGTGCTACATACATTCCGTCCACGACTTCACCCCTGGGCCTCTTACAATGTATACAAAAAGTTATTCAGATGTCATTGTAGATTGCTAATCTATGTGAACTGTAAAATCAATTTAATTTTCAAAAGTGGCATATGCTTAAAAAACATATGTGCCTATGTTTTATGCCAGTTCTAAGCGCTGACAATAATTTCCACCTCAGTAAAACTAGCATTAACAATTACTAATCTAACTGGTGCATCTGACATGGTTCTTACCATTTGTACATTGGAAATATACAGTATCTTTACAGAAAAACTTGGAAAATATACTTGCACTTAAAGTTGCAAAATGTTAGCTACTTGCATTATCTATTAAAATGTGTATTCACTGTAAAGGTAACATGAAATAAGAAAATTGGCTTAGGATTTGTTAGAAATATACATAAAAATATTGCACACTGCCAGTCCTTGTTTGATTTCAGATGTTTGTTTTTGTATTGAAAAATGACATTGGGCAGTTAACATATTTCATTTTTGACTTGGTTTTGATACTTTTGTGAAATTATTTTCCATCAGAAGAAATATTTTTCTTATTAAGTGATATCTCCAGGGCTATGAGCTTGGATGGTTGAGGTGATTACTGAAGAATGGCTATTGACCTTCAGACCAGGAGCACTCTAATTTGGAGAACAGCAGATGTCCCATGAGTCTATTCCGGACAGGTCACGTAATCAGCCTGAGCTACAAAGCGCTTCTTGTCCAGCTGTACCCTCTCCCTCCAGGACCTGAGGACATGGTAACTAGGCACCTCTGGATTACTGGACTTGGAATTATGAATTGGAAAATTAAACATAATAATAAAGGCCTTTGGGTGTAGTAGCCCTTATCTAATAGAAATAGGGATGTGCACAACCTTTCTTGTGCCTTAAGTACTGCACTCTTAAGGACTGCACTTGTCTCACACTATGTTGGTAGAATCTCCTAAAATTGCTACATTTGAATAACATGGAAAAATAAAGTAATGTACTTGCAAGAAAAATGGCAGGTTAAAATCACTGAGAATTGCATGTTTTTTTTAAAATAATTTGTGAAATAATGGAAAATGATGAAATGGTAAGACATTCATGATTTACTGTTCTCACGCTGTTTATTTTATTCATTTATATAGGACCAGCATGTTCTGTAGTGCTGTACAGAGATCATCATTGCTCACATCAGTCCTTGTCCCTATTGGGGCCTACAACCTGCCCTTTTCAGTCATCCGCATTCTTGCTCATGTACCTCTCTGACGTGGTGTGGATTGTGCGTACAGATCATGCACCTAGGACCCATGAGGGCTTGCATGCACTCAACATTGGTGATTTTAGGGGCCAATGTGCACCATGCCCCTTCCCCTTAAGGGTGCTTTTACAGAGGGCATTTTTTTATGTGTTTTTGGATGCGACTTTTGTGCAGAAATGTACAGCATTAATTTCTACACATAAAACATCCAAAAACACATAAAATAGTTGTGTGTTTGGTGCTTTTTGGGGTGGGTGTGGCGTATGTGTCCCCTGATTTTGTAGTGTACTCCAAGTGTACGGTGGTTGTCGACGCATTGTACGCCCTCTTTTGTGTGGCTGGATGCGCCTTTTTTAGCCATACGTGTTCGCCACATTCGTATGGGGCTTACACTGTCAGGTGTTTTCTACGTGTGATTTTTGGCGCATTGCGGCATTTTAATGTGCGTGAGTGTGCGCCTTTTTTGCCGGCTGGTGGCATCAGATTGAATTGTCCGAACTTTCGTAATTTGTGGACGACAAAAATTCAGCACATTAATGTGTGCGAAAATGTGCGCACATAACCTGGCGCTTTACAAATGCGCCCCCTTTTATTTATTGCTCCGGGGTTCATTGGAGAACGTCGTCCTGTACTTATTTATGGCTGCTGGTTGAAGTTGTAGATCTTGCGCCTATTGTGTGCACTCTGAGGTTGAATGTTGCTCCCAACTGTGCTGTGCTTAAATGCCAAATGCGCTTAATTTACAATTGCGTCCCAAAAGCAAATACGAATGCCAGAAAGAGTGCATAAGCATGCGCCCCAATCCCTACATGCGCTGCGAAGACAACATGTACTCCAACACAAACCTACACGCCATTAACAAATGCGTAGAACTAACGAATGCGCCTAAATTTGAAGTATACAAGCCGGAAAGCCCAAACAGCCGCCCCAAACAACACACTCAAAAAGGCGCAATGCCTAAAACATTAAGACAGACGCAAATATAACCACTTTACAAAACAAGCGCAGAACAAATTAGGAAATACATTCGGAGCGTACGATACTTTATGCCGCATTCAAACTGGCGTACGGACGCCACTTTTGGGACATTTCGCCCTTTGTTGTTGCCAAACAGAACATGTTACATTTATAAAAAAAATTCTGGAGAGGAAAGTTGCATATAAGGCCGTGTTCACACGGCTTAGTCCCGACGGATTTGTGCGCCGTATTGAGCGCACAAATCCGCCGTGAATAAGGGGCGGGACAGGGGAGGGGCCGGAGCGCGGCGGGGGCACCGCTCCCGGCCCCATAGACAATGCATTGTTTACGGCGCGTCCGCGCCGTAAATAATGTGCATGTCACTTTCTCCCCCCGCGGCGGATTTGCCGAGCGGGGAGGAGCGACGGAATCCACTGTTCTCTATGAGAGCAGTGGATTACCGTAATGACTCCGACGGATTGGCGCCGTATTGAAGCGCAAATCCGGCGCGGAATACGGGGCCAATCCGTCGGCAAATAAGCCGTGTGAACGGGGCCTAAGACTGCAAGACAGAACTCCTATAAACATAAACTGATTACTATAATTACAATAATAAACTATAAGAATGTTAATTATTTATAAGGCACTATTATATTCCACCACACTTTACAATTCAGATTAGCTTTGGGCTGATTTCGATAGGAGGAGTCCAGCTATGTATGGAGGCTTACAGACAATGTAATATGTACTGTCTGCAGAAATATGCAAATAAGCTGTCTTCTAAAAAGAAGAAAACTTCCACTCTAGTGCCAGTAATTGAAGGTAGCTATACTGTAAGTTAGTTTCCAACCCCTTAATCAGTCTTGCAACATGATCAGGGATATTAGCCAAGATAGAAACCTCTCAACAAAATCAAACATTACATAGTAATAAATGAATCAGCAATCAATGGAGTGAGGGCCCTACTCAAAAGAGAAAAGCTGTAGTCAGCGCACTGTGTTCACCTTATAAGCACTCCACCAATATCACCCCACAGCAATGTGTTGACTTTAGGACATGCAAAATAGCCAAAGATCTCCAGCATCCCATATCAGGGAATAAGTAATTTAAAATTGACTCTTATTTTCAACATTAAAAATCCATCACATATCTATACAGGTCACGGTCTACCCCAACGTGTTTCGGAGATAAACTCTGAGTGGGGACTTTATCTCCAAAACTCATTGGTGGAGACCATGACCTGTATAGATATGTAATGGATTTTTAATGTTGAAAATAAGTGTCAAGTTTTAATTACGTATTCCCTGATGTGAAACGCTGGCATTCTTTGGCTATTCTGCCCTTAAGCACTTATAACCTATGAGGAAATAAGGATGACACATAAGGTAAAAAGTACTTGTACAATGGTTTAGCCTATTTTTTAAGAAAAGACAAGTCAGTGCACAAAACTGTATTATCTAGTCACCCAGGCAGTGTATGTGCAAATATGAAGTACCATACATAAGATAGCTTGAGTTGTGAGGGCTATTGATAAATAAAGGTCAGGTTTTGAGGAAGAATGTGGAAGGTAGGAAGATAAATGGAGAGATGTTAGATTAAAAAGCATGAAAGGCCTGTCTAAAATATGTGTTTTTATTTCACTTTTAAAATTTTGTGGATGTTGAGAAATAATCTATCTATGGGACATACTAATTATATTGCTGTGTATCATTTAAGCCTTCATTTTTTTTACAAATTAAGAGCAGCTATTTCTTGTTATATGTTGGATGTGAGAAGTTAATAGGTTTCTTATATTTGAATGATGTATATTATAAAAAGGCCAACCTTTAATAAAAGCTAAATGACACAACTTTACTGTAAGTAGATCACAATCAGGGGCACAACTACCAGGGTAGCAGACGTGTTAGCAGCTGCCCTGGGGCACCGTGCTGACGTGGGTAGCGCAATGACATCACATCATCACGCTGCCCGCACCGTGCCCAGACTGCCCGGGAGCTGAGCTGCAAGGGAGCGTGGGGCAGGTGAGTAAGTGATTTCTTATTTTTTAACATTAATGAAGCCCTACCTGCCTGTATGGAGCCCCTTACACTACCCTAGACCCTGCCTGCCTTCCTGTATGGGGCCCCTATAGACTAAGCCCTGTCTGCCTGCCGATATGGGGCCCCTATAGACTAAGCCCTGCCTGCCTGTAAGGGGTCCCTATAGACTACCCTAAGCCCTGCCTGCCTATATGGGGCTTCTATAGCTACCTAAACCTTGTCTGCTTACCTATATGGCCCTATATCTACTTAAACCCTGCCTTCCTACCTATATGGCCCCTATACCCTGCCTGCCTGTCTATATGGGGCCCTATAGCTACCTAAACCCTGCCTGCATAAATGGATCCCATATTGCCTGGAGGGCAGGGAGTGAGGTGCTGGAAAAGTGAGGATTCTAATATATTTGTGTCTAAATCTGCAGAGACAAGTTGCCTGGACAAGTCATCATGGCAGTCTGGACTGAATGCAGAGAAACGTCATCTGTGAGTCACAAGATGTAACTGCACTGTAATCACTTATATGTCAGCAGAGTCTGTGTACACTGGTACCTACCACTATATGGTCACTGTATGGGGGTAATATACAGTCGGTAGTGCACCTGTGCACACTGATACCTACCACTATATGGTCACTATATGGTGGCACTATTGGTCTTTGTATACTGATCAGTAATAATATAGGGGTATTACTCAGTCACTATGTGGTGGTAATTTGTGGTCATGTTCTGCCTGTATAAACAGGTCCATATGTAGTAGCTTTGTTGGTAATGTTGGTCTTGGTATAATCGGATTTTTATAGTATCATCATGATGGTAATATCTATGGTGCAGGGCCGTCTCTTCCATTGGGCCAGGTAGGCCAGTGCCCGGGGGCCCCCAAGACCAGGGGGGGCCCGGGCGACTGCCTGCCCTGCCCAATGAATTTACTCACCGCAGCCCGCCGGACACAGTCTTTCTGCCCTGCCTGCGCTTAGTCACTTATCCCAGGCTGCGCAGGCAGGGCGGTGCGGGCTGCGGAGGTCAGAGAGCAGCAGGGCGGCCCCTTGTTACGCTGCTCCTGCGCTTTACAATTCACAGCGCAGGCCGGGGTGGCGCCACCTATCCTCACTGCGGCGCCGCCCTAGCTGCTCTTTGAACTGTAAAGCGCAGGCGCGGCAATTGAGCAGGGACTCTGCGTTCCGGGTGGCGCTGCAATGAGGATAGGTGGCGCCGCCCCGGCCTGCGCTGTGAATTGTAAAGCGCAGGCGCAGCATCATTCAGACAGCAGGTACTCCCGGCGGCCAACGGGCAGTCTTCTCCATCCCCCGCCGGGCTGCTGGGAAATGTAGTTTTGGTGCGGCAGCCTAGCCGCACAGTGGCCCTTAAGGGAAAATTTTTAAAAAAAGGTCCCGCCTCTTCACAGCTGCCGTGCACCACACAACAGCAGCAGACGGGCACCAGGCCAGCCACAGCAGCATGAGGTATGTCCCGAGTTGGGGGGGACAGTGACTTGATGTCACTGTCCCCTACCTATATGACCATGTCATTATCTTGTCCCCCACTCGTTTGGCCATGTCACAGTGACATGGCCAAATGAGTGGGGAACAGTGACATGGTCATATGGGTGGGGGACAGTGACATGACAATCATGTAACATCAGCGTGTGGTCAGCCAGCCATCCTGACCCGTGTCACTGTCCCCCCTCAAAAAGTTTTCTATGGGGCCCAGGCTTCTCTAGTTACGCCCCTGATCACAATGAATTGAAAGTAAGAACTCTAAATTAAAGAAACATTTTAATTGTCCTGAGCTAACTATAGGAATACACTTGTGTAACTATGTTTAGAATGTGAGATCAAAGAAATTTAGAAAACAGACAAAAGCACACTATGAAAAATCCAGTACTAGTAAGGAATTCACTGATTTGTATAGGAAACTAGTAAAGAAACATTATTTCTATTTAAAGGGGGTTTCTCACTGCAAAGATTAGCTTCCAACATGAAAGGACAATTAACTGAAGACTTTTTCTAAATACATTGGTCAGTAGATTTTGCTTAATTCATGGGATAATTAATGAGATATTAAATGTGCTCTGAGTGCACACAAGTTTTAATGGTTACCTGGTTCCCTTACAATAACTCCGTTAACTGATTATCTGAGAGTGCCTAGAGCAGGGAGTGAAGTCTCCCCATGGCTGGACTGAGCACTGGAGCAAATTAATTATCTGTAACAGTATCACAAACAAGCAACGGTTTTCAGTCCTCACAGCACATGTACTTTGTGTTTACTGAAGAGATAAGATTTCCTGCACTTGTGAGTATAACGGCTCATCTACTTACAGAGAAGCCTAATATGCTATTCACTACTGTAGAACCACCCACAGCTTGAGGAGACAGAGTTAGTCTGACTGTATAGGAGGAAGTTCATGATGATGGTGGTGATAGGACAATATGCTGCATCATTCTAACTAGGTGGTTGCCTGCCAGTAGATCTCAGGATGTGGTGATATTATTATATATTATTATATTATAACTTTGATCTGATGATCACTGATACAATTTCCCTATGGGGAAAAATAAAAAGGTAAACGAAAAGTAAAACAAAAAAAAAATAATAATAATAAAAACACGTACATTGCCCCTTTCCCCTTTACAATTGCCAATCTCCCCCAAAACAATCAAAAATAAATAAAGTATGCATATTTGGTATTGCCTTGTGAATAACGACCTACCCTATAAATCTATCACATTAATTAACCTTCACAGTGAACACCATAAAAAACCCCTAAAAAAACAGCAACGGCATTGCGATTTTTGTTTATCCTGTAGGACATAAAATGTGATCAAAAACTCATATAAATGCCAAAGTGGTACTAATAAAAACATCAGTTCAGCCTGAAAAAAAGCCCATAAACAGCTCTGTATATGGAAAAATAAAAAAAGTTGTTGGCTATCAGAAGATAGCGATGCATAAAGATTGCTTTACACGATAAAAACACTTTATTTTTTTTAAAATACTTCAACATAAAAAAATATAAATTAGGTATCATCGAACATAAAAAAACCCCAGAGTAAAACTAACTTATCACATCTACTGCACGGTGAGCGCTGTTACAAATAAAAACAAAAAACACTACTAGCATTGCAGTATTTTCTTTGCCCTGCCCTCCAAAAATGGATTTAAAAGCAATTAAAAAGCCTTGTCCCCTCAAAAACAATACAAACAAAAATGTCAACTAGTCCCACAAAAAAGCCCCTACACAGCTCTGTACACAGAAAAATAAAAAAGTTATGGCTCTCAGACAATGCGATGCAAAAATGTGTTTTTTCTTTTGAATAAAAGTATTTTTATTTGTAAAAAGCAGTAAAAATAAAAATAAAAAAAAAAAAAAAAGGGGTATCATGTAATCATAACAATTCAAAAAAGCTAGCATGTCATTTATCTGCATTTTTACTGCTTTAAAAACCGGGTTTTCTTTTTTAATAAAATGTTTCACAAAAACCTTGATAAAAAGCATAAAAGCATCAATAACCCCAAAAAATATACCAAAAAATGCAACTCACCCCCGCAAAAAGCAAGACCTTACCAGCTCCTTAAAAAATTTAAAAAATTTAGGGCACAGACTAAATCAGATAGTGCACTAGGCCACATAATGATATCTCAAAAAAGGCAAAAATTTGGGGGAAAATTTATATTGAGTTCATTTCTTGTCACATCACCGGTTCCAGTGAATAATGGTTAAAAATTGAAAATTTCACCTCCACTTTGCTTTAATTTCTGTGAAGCACCTAATAGGTTAAAGGGGTTTTCTCGCTACAAAGAAAAGCTTTCAAAATGTAGGGAACAATAACTTAAGACTTTTTCCCAAAAAAATTGCTTTGTCACTGTTTTTGTTAAAGCTGGGAAGTGAATTGCACTCCCTGGGTCTTTCTGTTTCCCTCAGTGACAGACCTTTTACTCTCCCCTCCCCTGCTGTTTGTTCTATGTTTTTAAAAAGTGAGTGACATCATCACACAGGTCCCAGCAGCCTTTTTGCCAAAAGTAAAAAGCTTTTAATTTATCTAAAAAAACACACTTTTGACGATTTCTTGGGATCGAATCGATCGATAGCGATAGCGGCCCATCGATAAGGTTTTTCGGGTTTTTGAGCACGATTATGCGCGAAGACCATTAAAGTCTATGGGAACAACACACCTTCATTATTTCACCCAAAAAAGGCTGGAGAAGCTGAAATTAACATCCACAACAGTCAAAGGGAAAGTGCCATCTTAGGCAACACACTTTGGTTATAAAAGTCACAGAAAAAAAGTCACGACCATTTACTACCCTGTCTTGTACCACAGCCGACCCTTAAACCTGCATCACCCACAAATTAAAAAGTGCCAGAAGGCAGTATGATTTGAACCCTCATTTACTTGAACTGGACATTGAATATCCCCCGTCCTGGGAAAGCAGCA
>JAODAL010027854.1:0-20000 GCA_025379985.1 Phyllomedusa bahiana
TTTTGTTCCTGCCGTGTTCCCTTTGTCCGATTTTTTCCCCGTCCATTTTCCTGCCGAATCGTGGTGCTAGTGACGTTAACCCCTCCTGTATCCTGCTGACGGCCCGGGGGTGTTCCGTATTCCCCCCCCGCCGGGTTTCCTGTCTTGCACCCCGGGCTTCACCCAGGTAGCCATGTCAGGGGTAGTGACCTGGGGGTCCGCAGAAAAGCCCATCCGCTTTGCGGGGGGTTTGGCGAAGACCAGGGGCCCTTTAGACTCCCCCCCGGGGGGCCCTCCAGCTCCCACCTCCCCTGCTGTCACAGGGGATCCACCCCCGGATGTCGGCGGTCGGCCTCGGGATTTCCATCGGCGCCGCACCGTTACACCGCGTGTTCCCCAATCGTCCTAAAGCCCACCCAACAGGTCAGGGTTTTCAGGATCCCCCAAGAATGCATGAAATAAGAATCACTGTGAATGCTAAGGAGAGCCGAAAACAGACCTGTTGGGGGGCCCTGAGGATGGAGGGGGGGCCTCTGCCTTCCGGATACAAGAGCTTAATTAAAAGGGCTCTCGCGTGGTACCGAGTACGAAGCTTTTCATCAATTTCCCGGGTGTCCCTGACACGTTGGAATGGGGAAAAAGGATGGGAACTATGTACGTATTTGGTGGGGATGCGAGACCCTTCACCTTTTTGGGGAGAAAGTGATAGACCAAAATTCAGATGTCATGGATAGTTGGGGAAAATTCGCCCCGGTTTTCTGCTCTTTATGCTCCCCTTTAGCCCGAGGCCCTAAAGGGGTCTGTTATCTTTTTATTGGGGCTTCTAAATAGTATTCCTAGAAAATGGCGTTCTAACAAAAACCCCCTCGGCTGAATGGTTTAAAAAAGGGTTTTTTCTCCAGGGGAGGAGGGGGTTAGAGCGGAGTCGACCCAGACAATAGATCAGTATATGAGGAGGTGGGTAGAATGGGTAGCGTTAAGTCAATGGCCCTGAGAGATTGATCTTCTATATTTGCCAACTGGCATTGGAGTTTTTCCAGTTTATATTTGGGGAATGCTTTGCAGGGAACTGCCTTCACATTTTTTTTCTTCTTCTGTGAAAAGTTTTGGGCCCGGGGTTTTTGCCCAGTAGTTTTTGTTTGTTTTAAACTGTTTTTAACCCTTTCTGTTCTGTGTTGCTTTATTACCATTTGAAATTAGCAGTAAATTGTTCCTATTTGATTTTCAGATGTCCAATTGCAAATGGACTTTTAGAGAATGATGCTTTCCTCTCGTTATGTGACAAGTGGGACTTTGTCCTGTCACACACGTGTCCTTTACGGGTATTTGCTAATTTATTTCAGTATGCTTACGTGTTATGATTATCCTTTGCTGTCTAATACCATTTGCATTTTTTTTTATACTGCTGTTATACTGTATGTATATTATTTTAATAAAGCTGTTTTGAAAAAGAAAAAAAAAAAAGAAATGTTCGACGTTGATTGGAAGAGCAGGACCAAGACTTCCAAGTACTACCGTGACCACTAATTCCTCAGACATGAACCCAACTAAGCATGTGTGGGGCCCCTGGATGGTGGTGTTGGCTCTACGGACCCTCCAGCAGCTGTGTGGCCCATGGATGGTGGTGTTGGCTCTATGGACCCTCCAGCAGCGGAGGGCCCCCTGGATGGTGGTGTTGGCCCTCCGCACTCCCCTGAAGGCAAGCTTGGTGGGGCCCCTGGATGGTGGTGCTGGCTCTATGGACCCTCCAGCAGCTGTGGGGCCCCTGGATGGTGGTGTTGGCTCTGACTCCTCCAGCAGCTGTGGGAGCCCCTGGATGGTGGTGTTGGCTCTATGGACCCTCCAGCAGCTGTGGGGCCCATGGATGGTGGTGTTGGCTCTATGGACCCTCCAGCAGCTGTGGGGCCCCTGGATGGTGGTGATGGCTCTATGGACCCTCCAGCAGCTGTGGGGCCCCTGGATGGTGGTGATGGCTCTATGGATCCTCCAGCAGCTGTGGGGCCCCTGGTTGGTGGTGTTGGCTCTATGGACCCTCCAGCAGCTGTGGGAGCCCCTGGATGGTGGTGTTGGCTCTACGGACCCTCCAGCAGCTGTGGGATGCAGTCGGCTCCAGATACCTGTGACCTTATTGAGTCACTCCGAGCCTGCCTGGCTGCTGTCCGTGCTGCACACAGTGGTACTCTGGTCATAATAATGTGAATCCGCTATGTACTAACCATGTATCCCACCCTATGTCTATTCAGTGGGATAGGTTGTAACCTTCAGTTGATCCTCCCAGTGTATATGCGCATCGTAAGCTGGAAACGTGATATGAACAGAGCCAGTCTCAGGTGTGGGCACGTCATCAAGCTTCAGATATACCTGTTCAGCTAATAAGATGTCACGCAGCACATGCCTGTTATCTCCACTGCTCCCTGGTTTCTAGTTTCTGGAGGAATTGTGCTTCCTGTGCTGGGCAGCAGCTAATAAATAGTCAGTGAGTAATAATTTCTTCCTGTCCACACGACTCTTTTATCACAGAAGGACGAGTGAAAAGTTGTAAGAAGAGGCCAATATTTATGAAAGAGAAAAGGAATCATGGGACTATACTCCATCACATTGGTAATCTTTTTCACAGCAAGCCCTGGTGGCATCAAAACCGAGGTGCAGCACAGAGGTGGGAACAATAATGTAAATGAAAAATATTTGCCAATTTTGTTTATTTTTATAAGCTTTAATAATATCCCTGGTAGCCCAGTGGTCACTTACCTGCCCTTTTGTGGTGACCTTATGATACTTTTGCTGGTCTGTGAGATTGGATCGGAGTACGATGCGGTCATCTTGTCCCACTTCACCCCCGACTGTGATAAACCCCAGGACAGATCTTGCTGCACTCACGCTTTGCAGCTGTTTTGCTTGTGCATTATGACAGCACTCTGGATATTGTTAGCATTGTCCTTGTGACATGTAGAATGTGTAAGTAAATATATTTTTCAGTGTATTATCTTGTACAGATCCCGAGTTCCAGCATGTCTCGTACTTCAGTCACATCCAGAGCTGCATTCAAAATGCTGCTAATCTCCGGTTCACCGTCATGTGGAAGGGCCTCTGTATCCATTTCATATAACACATGCAGTTATTTGTAGGAGACATGTTCAGTCACTGATGCTACATTTCACCGATCTGTTTGACCTGGTTCACATCTGTGTCAGAGGTTTCATTCAGAACCCCCGTTGCAGAGGCGGAACTGGACCCAATTTACAACAGACACCAATGGATCCCATTGAGTACACTGAGGTCCGTCAGGTTTCGGCTGTGTTGTCCGTTATATAATGGAAAAAATAGGACCGCAGGCTGCGCTGTTGCTTCCATCTTTCACAACGGAACCTTTGATTAGAGTTCCAAATGGAACCTGTGACCCAGACCATGAAGGTCGAGACACAACAAGGTTCACAGATGTCCCTGACAAAGAGGCCTCCATCAGAAGTCGAAGACAAAATGCAAGGATAGATTGGCACTGATCCGATTTCCATAGAAAAAATTTCCAATTTATTGAGACAATATAAAAGCATAAGATAGTCAGAGGGGCTGACAAGCTGACGTGTTTCAGGCCGGAAGTTGCCCTTAGTCTTAGCTCTATCTTATGCACGCACTTTTTTCTGGCTAGTTTTAAATTGTCTCCCAAAAATTGGAAATTTTTTATATGGAAATCGGTTCAGTGCCAATCTATCCTTGTATTTTGTCTTCGACTACATTTGCGTTTCATGGGACGCAGATTTGAGCATTGACCATGAAACTGGACTGTTTATGGCGTATTAGGAGGTGAGCTGGCTATTTTTTTCCTTTGCTTGGATTACTCCTTTAGAAGTGTCACAGATGTCACTGACAAAGAGGCCTCCATTAGACGTGTCAAAGATGTCACTGACCTCTCCCTACTTCCTGAATGATAATACTGCCTAGTTATATAGTAGTCAAGATCCTGGTCACCTGGGCTGGATGACTTTATCCCAATATCTTCTAAACCCCAGAGTCAAAGAACTGTTAAACTGTGACATCGCCGTGTGAAAGGTCCTAGGAGGGCAGTAGTGTTTGACTGTTCCTGAGAAAGAACTCGATGCAGGTGCCCTTTATTCTACCAACGGATGAGGTCCCATTAACTAGACCCCTACTCGTCGGCAAGAGACGACATATCCTCATGATATACTAGTACTTTCTCTTTGTTATGTAGGAGAACCCCCTTAACTAGTCCCTGACCAGGCCGTTTACCCTCCTTCCTGACTAGCACACGTGGTTTTGAATGCTATAACGCTTTTTCGTGCTTGGTTATTCTACTCATTTTTCTGTGATATGTAAAGTTTTATTTTTATGTAATTTTTACATTAGATTTTTTTTTATATAATATCAGGAAAAATGGTATAAAAAAAATTTGTTTTCACACTTTTCAGTATTTTTACATTACATTTACATTAATTTTTCTAAACAGAAAAATGGCACTAATAAAGTTATACTACTGTGTCACTTTTACTTTTTTATTTAGGTAATATAAATTTTTAGGTTACACTTTAAAGTTTTGTCCCCCCCCCTCCAAATAGGGTCAGAAAAAGATTTCCAATAAATTATCCCCTTAAAATGGGACGTATAGCAGAAATACAGCCCCTTGTCCTGACTGCAGAAGAGGCACAGAAAACAAGAGACAGAGTGGAAGAATCATGCATAGTCGTATACGGTAGTTGTAGGATGGGCTCCCAGAACTGACTACACTATTGGGCCCCAAGAATCAGTTTCATCGGTGTACCTCAAAGAATCAACTCCACTGGTGGCAATAGGAATCACCTCCACAGGTGGGCCTCAAGAATCAACTCCACTGGTGGCCCAAAAATAAAATCCACGGGTGGCCCAAAAGAATCACTCCACTGGTGGCCCCAAGAATCACTCCAGTGGTGGGCCACAAGAAACAACTCCACTGGTGGGCCCCAAGAATCATCTCCACTGGTGGTCCCCAAGAATCAACTCCACTGGTGGGACCCAAGAATCAACTCCACTGGTGGAGCCCCATGAATCAACTCCACTGGTGGAGCCCCATGAATCATCTCCAATGGTGGGCCCCAAGAATCATCTCCACTGGTGGGTTCCGAGAATCATCTCCACTAGTGGGTACCAAGAATCAACTCCACTGGTGGGCCCCAAGAATCAACTCCACTGGTGGAGCACCATGAATCATCTCCAATGGTGTGCCCCAAGAATTATCTCCACTGGTGGGCCCCGAGAATCATCTCCTCTGGTGGGCCCCAAGAATCAACTCCACTGGTGGGCCCCAAGAATCATCTCCACTGGTGGGCCCAAAAAATAAAATCCACTGGTGAGCCTAAGAATAACCTCCACTGGGGGAAACCCAAGGAATAAACCTCCACTGGTGCCCCCAGGAATCCCTCCACTGGTGGACCCAAGAATAAACTCCACGGTCCCCAAGGGAATCACCTCCACAGTGGGCCCCAAGAATAAACTCCATGGGGGTCCCAAGAATAAAATCCACTGGTGAGCCTAGAATCACTCAAGGTGGGCCCCAAGAATCATCTCCATGGTGGAACCCCAAGAATAAACTCCACTGGTGGCCCCAAGAAATAAAACCCACTGGTGGGCCCCAAGAATCAACTCCACTGGTGGGCCCAAGATTAATTTCCACTGTGGGCCCCAAAAATCAACTCCACTGTTGGGCCCCAAGAATCACTCCAATGGTGGGCCCAAGAATCACTCCACTGTGGGTCCAGGAATCATTACTGTGAGACCCAAGAATCCTCACTTGTGGGCCCCAAGAATCCCTCCACTGGTGGGCCCAAAGAACCCTCTTCCCAAATGGTGGCCCCAAGAATTCTCCACTGGGGGGCCCCAAGAATCATCTCCCTGGTGGCCCAAGAACCCAACTTTCCCACGGGTTTTTTGGGCCCAAAACATATATGGGGGGCCAAAACCCCCTCTCCCCAGGTGGGAAGCCTCCCCCAAACCAGATGGTAAAGCCCATTTTTGGGGCAGATTTTATACAAGCACTGACAACCCTTGCTGGCTGATCCTTTAGCCATATGTTGTACAGGCCTGTTATACGTGAATATGGTCTAAGAGACTGCTCTGTGCAATCCAGATGGGTACCTTTTACCGGCACTAATACATTGTAGCAAACTCTCAGCACAGGAGAGAGATTTGTGCTGCTGATATATTCAGATCACAAATGCGTGATATAGTTGTAGCCAATCCTCAACTGTGAGGAGTTATAGGTTAGGACTAGTGTTGATCGAACCGTTCGAGAAAAGTTAAGTTCGAGTCGAACTTCTTGATTTTTTTTAGAACGCGAACCGAGCCGAACTTTTTATGGTTCGTTCGACACGCCATTTTCAGTGCAGAACCAGAGAAGTGTCAAAAATGTCATTGCTGAGGTGTAGGGCTCTCTTTGGCTGCTAAAATTACATGACCGCGTTATATATATTTTACTGTATTGCCTTGTGAATGCCATTTTCAGCTCACTCGCTGTACTGAACAGACTGCTCTCTGTCTGCTTGCTTGCATGCAGGCACAAGATTTGTTTCTTAGCGACTTTAGAAAGGAAAAGCTTCTATTTAGATTAGTTCTGTAATAAGGGGGGTGTACAGCAAGCTTAGGGAATCAAGACTTAGTTAAATAGCAATAGTTAGGGAGTTTGGTATTGCTGGCTGCATCTTTCCCACACCCAGAAGCTGTTTTGGCGGCATTTGCAGACTCACATAACCTAATTCTCATAAAGATCATACTCATATAATCATACTCAGTGCCCAAAAGTTCATTTTTGCAGTTTTGGGGGTTCAGTTACTGCTTAACACATAGTTACCACATCTCATATAGAAAGAAATCTATTTTAAATAGTGGTTGCTTGGTGAAAATTATTTTGAATGCCCAAAAATTCATTTTTGCAGTTTTGGGGGTTCAGTTACTCCATAACACACCATAACCCAATCTCCTATAGAAACAAAATCTATGGCCCAAAAGCCCCTTTGACACATAAGAATACACCAGCATTGGAAATGGCACATGGTAACTGGCAGGGGTGCCAATAGGGCAGTACAGGCAGTACTCTTGTCAGGGACTCTAATCAAAAAGGGGCCCACTGATATGTTAAAAAATAGGAACTAGTAATGGGTGGGGGCCCCATTTGATTTGGCTGTCTGGGGCCCTGAAACGGTTAGTAGATGACTGAGAGCAGCCCTGGCTACCCCTGCCCCCCTACGGCCCTGCCAGCTGAACCTCCATGTTCCCCGTTGGGATGTTCTTGCTGCCACCACATATAACATGTTCTTGGGACCTGGTGCAAAAAGTGAAATGGGGCTCCTGCCAGTTACTACGTGCCATTTCTAATACCGGTGTCTTCTTGTGTTAAAGGAGCTTTTGGGCCCCCTCAGGATGCAGGGCCCTGTAGCAGCTGCTACCACCCCCCCCCCCCCCCGCCCCTACTTGCAAGCTGTCCTCATCTTTTCAGTTAGCCATTGAAAGGAATGAAGTATTTTAGTCTCTCAATTTTTTCTGTCACTCTTAGAGCCAAATTCTCTTAATTAAAGGGGTTGTCTCATCTCAAAGTTTCATAGGATGCATGAATGAAATAATGCTGCTTTGCTCTGTCACTTCCTGGTCAAGCTGTCTGTAATTAGCATCTGAGCTCCATGTATTCTAGACTTTTATCAGTCTTGATTAGCTAAATTACCTTCTCTGAGGTCCTGAGAAGCTTCTGAGCTAATGTAAACAGTGGAGTAATTACTGTCTTTGTCTGAAAGATCAGATAACACACAAGCTCTCACTGCGACCTGTGTGATGAAGTCACTCCCTGCTATCAGATAGAACAAACAGCAGAGGGGGGGAGAAGTACACAGGTTGGTCACTTGGGGAACCAGAGAGCCCTCAGAAAGTGATAAAATCACTTGTAGCTCCTTAACAAAAAAAGATGAACAAAGCAATATATTTGGAAAACGTCTTCATTTACTGTTCCCTACATTTTGAAAGCTATTCTTCGTAGTGAGACAACCCCTATAAGTTGTTCCCTGTATCCAGTTTACTGTTATGGATGTTAATTACAACTTCTTCTCACCTGTATAGGTATAAAAATTAACCCAAACATCTTCTTCCATTGACTTTAATGGGGTTCGAATCGAACATCGAACCGAACGCCTCTAAGTTCGACTCGAGCACGAACGTTTTAATGTTCGCTCATCACTAGTTAGGACAGCTATGTGCAGCCTCTGGATTTCAACTATCAATATTCCCCTTCACTGACAGCAAGCAGAGATACAATGCACCAATTCTCACAATCCGGACCCAGCTTCTCTCTGTTTTTTTCCCCAACAAATGTGACAGAGTTCATTGAAATACATTTTGGTTTTATTATAGATAATGCAGCTAATTAACCATTCCGAATGCTAATGAATAAATACCCACAATGCATCCCTCCAACCAAGAAATAAATAAGAATATTAATCAGAACCATAAATATTTCTCTTTTTTTCACAGAAATAAACCTTCCCTCCCCATAATACTGTCCTAAAATATAGCAGCTATCTCTTTGTTACACACTCAGGCCGCCACGTTCTCGCCTTCACGCTCCCTTATCCACATGGGGGCCTCTGGAGCCTGGGGTCATGTGACCAAGAGTAGGTATGGTAGGCTTTTTTGCACCTGGGGCAAACATTCAGTTCAGTGTATCTAGCCCTATATCTAAATACCCCACCCTGGGCAGATTGACTTGTGAGTGCCCCCTGTTGGCACCAACTACCTGAGACATCTGTCCCGTCAAGCCCCGGCTACCTATCCCCCACATATAACACTCGGCTGCAGGGCGTCCTCGGTCCCTGCTGTTTAAATGAGCTTTACAATCAACCTCATCCAGTACTGATGCTAAGACTCTGTTCACATTGGCGTTGCGTTGCACTCCACTAGGGCATTGGTGGCTTGGACGACCAGCAGAGCTTAATTGATGAAAATCTGATGGTTTCCATTATAAGTCAATAGGATCCTTCTATAAATGGATTTGTCATAGTGGTCACAACTCCTTTACAGGGACATTTCCAGCAGAAAGAGGTATTTTTGTTAAAACCAATAGTCCTGGGAAACAATTATTTTTGGAATTTTTTTTTCTATTTAGGCAGTCCTATCAAAATTAAAAATGACATGTTAAATTCTGCCCTTCTCTAGCTATGATAATAAAGAGATAAAACTCCTTAATGATGGATCAGACTAATCTCAAATTATTGTAGTTAGTCTCATTACAAATAGTAAGCAAGGATATGATGATCACACTATTGTTTTCTGGACAGAACTAGATACAAATATATCAAAGGTCAATATAGAGATCTCTCCCAAGATCTATTTATACCCAGGTGTATCCGAAAAAAGGGGGTCCTTTTACTTTTAAATAGGAAAGAAGGTTTCTACATAAACTAGAAAGGGGATTCTTTACTGTAAGAGCAGTGAGACTGTGGAACTTCTGCAAAAGGAATTGTCCTGGTGAATTCATAACAGAGGTCAGAAAGGGTTGGAACCCCATTTCTAGATGAATAATAGAACAAGTTATAGTGACCAGGATTCTGGAGAAGGGTTTGGATACATTTCTAGATGTAATAATATAACAAGTTATAGTGACCGGGATTCTGGAGAAGGGTCGGTGATCCAAGAGTTTATTCTAATTGTTAGATTGGAGTCGGGAAGGAATTTTTTCTCTAAAATGAGGACAATTGGCTTCTACCTCATTGGGGGTTTAGCCTTCCTCTGGATCAACACTATAGCACAATAGGCTGAACTGGATGGAGGTCTGTCTTTTTTTAGCCTTACAAACTATGTAACTAAGATAAAGGTTAGAATAAACTGTGAGGCAATGACAAGAGCAATAACCAATAATGGGTTAAAAAGGTTTTCTACTTCAGACATGGATGGAATATCGCTGTAATATCCCATCAATGTCAGATAGATGCAGTTACCATAGAAAGACTCCTAAACCTCTCTGTTTTGAACAGAGAGGTGGTCAGGACTCTCCCATTGAACTGAATGTTAGTTCTGGGTACAGCCAAGTACAATATGTCAATAATGCTGATAATACTTACACCTCTCAAGCCATACTTGACCTGGAAGAGAGCCATCAAGCAATCCTCACTGCTGTGCTATTAGAGCTCACAGAGGGACAGACCAGGAAGTCATATAAATAGGGGAACTTTATAAAAAAAAACCCCCAAAAAAACCCCATAAACAAAATAGTTACATATTGCTTGTCAGTATGTGAAAAAATGGTGGTAGTGTCCCTTTAAGAAGAGAAGTTGTGACTGTAATGTGAACAGAGTCTTAAAATATACTGGGAACCGTTTGTAAAGGGCCATCCCCACTGAGGCTCTTATCTAGCAGATTATATTGGCTGTCAGTGGCTGCCCTGGTTCTATATCAGTTCATTCCTCACATATCTAGTCTATGGGATCCCATTGGTGGATTCTTTTATTACCTACCCCAGTTATGTGAACATTTCCCATGACCTAAATGAATCAAGCTCTGATGAAAACTCCAAAAATATCTCCATATTAGGGTTAGCACAAGAGCCAATTAATCAGATTGTCGAGGCAACATTTCCCTAGAGGCAAGGACGACTCCGTCTAAAGCAGTAAATTGTGACTCTTCCACTACTGGAGGGACTAGAGTCTTGGTGCACCTGGACTATGAAACCGTGAAAGGCCTGCTCGATGTCTACTTCTTAATGCAGCAAATAGATTTTGCCATAAAGTAAGGGCATGTCCCCACTGCACGGGTTTTCCGCCCGGTAGTTTTTCCGCCCTCGGGCCGCTCGAAAAACATTGTACTTGCACATTCTTCCGTCCAGTTTTCGGATGGAATATGAACATGTGAATGGGGAGGGGGAGGGCTTTTCTCCGCTCATCGCAGAGAAAAGCCGTCCCCCTCCGCGGCCGTGGGGATGGCCGCAAAACAGGACAAGTACCGTTCGGATAAACCGACCGGTATTTGTCCCTTTGCCGTGGGGACGCACCCTAAAAGTCTTTCCGTTCACAAATCCATGTTCCAGAATTGCTGCCAATTTGGCACCAGGTGAAAATGATCTCAATTGCAGATTGGAAGGGAACGTAGTCAAGTAGACTAAGCTACCAAACCCAGAAGTATAGAGTGCAGGAGTGTTGGGGGTCAGTGCCGGCAAGTGTTGATGCATTTATGGTGGTGTTGGACCTTAAATGTAGGTTCTGAGGCGTAAGTTTGATATCCTGACACTATGTTATATCTGGCACCAGTATGGATTTCAACAAATCTTGATTTACTTGTCTAATGGCACAGGACCCCAAATCCATTAAAGGGGGTATGCCCACAATAGAATTTGATAGATTCCATTCTGAGGCAACACTTTTGGGGGCCTGATACCAGAGGTTGGACCCAAACTATCAGGCGTTGATGGCTTATCGATAGGAAATGCCATCAAAGTTTGATAGATACAGGTTCCACCTCTGGGACTTGCACCTATCTCGGGAACGGGCCCCCGAAAGTGTCGGATCAAAAGGCTTGCACACAACTCCCCATTCTATTCTATGGGAGCTTCGAGTACAGGTGCCATCGGCACTCCATTCTGATCCAACACTGAGATAGGTGCTGGTACCAGACGTGGGACATGAACTATCGGGCCCTTTGATACAAAATTGATAGGGAAACCATCAATGCATGTACTTCCCCCCCTTTGGGACCACACCTATTCAGGAAAAAGGGGCCCCCAAAAGATTTTGGGCAAATGCTTACACAACCCCTTTTTTTCTATTCTATGGGAGTTCTGAGTACAGGTGAGTGTTTTTGTTTAGCCGTACTTGGAACTCCCATAGAACAAAATGGGGCGCCACCGGCACTCCATTCTAAGGCAACTCTTTTGGTGGCTTGATCCCGAAATAGGTGCTGGTACCAAAGGTGGGCTTTTATGGCATACTGATAGGAAATGCCATCAAATCTCACCTCTGGAACCCGCACTTATTTCGGGAACAGGCCCCCCGAAAGTGTTGGATCAGAATGCTTGCAAATGACTCTCCATTCTATTCTATAAGGTCTGGACGTAGGGGGGTTGTGTTCAGCCATACATGGAACTCCCATAGAAAAAAATGGATAAAATGAATAAAAACGGGGGCAAATTTTTAATTTTTTTGTATCTTTCCCTTTACCCCGTTTTGCACCCACACTTGAGTTTCATCTTAGGTAAACCCATTAGTCTCAGCTTCCATATGGCTTTTCATATCTTAAGGTGATTATAGACACTAGGCTCTGGTTGGTAGACCATGCCCATTTTGGGGGATCCAAAAACCTTCTGATGTTTGTGAGGCTCCAAGATACCCTCAAGGGAACAGGATTTTGCCAGCTTTGACCTTTATGGCCCATTTTGACTTATTTGAGTTGACAGCCAAAAGATCTTTCAGCCGCCCAATGGCCAGCTTGTCCCAACATCTTATGTCACACATTCATTCCAAAAAAAGTCCATTCACTCTTTGTAAAGTTCGCCTGACTCTCTAAAGGACTACTCGCCCGTGTGACAGTTCACTCATGTTCCTGTGTCCTTTAGGTCTCTCGAGCTATCTCCTGGAGTCTTTACTTCTCGCCCACTGTTCTTCTGCACCCTCAACACAAAGCTGAAAAAAACCCCGTGAAACTCCTATTTTTACCCCATAACACCCAAGATGGCACCTGTATTATTTAAAAGAAGGGGAGGGGAATAGGACGGGAGCAGACAGAGAAGAAGGTAGGAGACAGAGAGCACTGTGGTGGATGAGAAACACGGGAGAAGAGAGAGACAATGTGAAGAGGTCAAACATGGTCAACCAAAGGTAGGATGGAAATTTTTGAAAAATAAAAATGAGGTGGAAGGGTAATACAAATGGTCAAAGAGAGAAGAAAACATTGGTGGGAGAAGGAAGAACACAAGAAGGAGAAAATGAAAGGAAGACGTTAAAGAAGATGAAAAAGGAATAAAAAAGTGAGAATCTAGAAAAAAAAAAGGTCTGGAGATAGGCGAGTCAAGAAAGTGCTGGGTGAGATCTTGGTGGCTTGGCCTGTACATTGGATGCCCCCAAGTCCCAGAGGGATCATTCAGTTACCCCAGTCATTGTCATGGTGCTGAGCTGCGATGATAATAACCACTGTGAGGATGGTGCACAGGACCATAGCGGCAATCCCCACTGCCAGGCTAATGAAGGAGAAGTTCCGGGCCTCGCGAGAAGCTATTTCTGCAGACATGATGTCCCCTCGAGCCAAAGCTGTCCTCACCTGTAGAGATAGAGGAAGACGAGACAAAACTGTATACTGTATTCTTCCATGGAAGAAGCAATGGTTGGTCTGTAACTCTTGAGCCTTATAAATTTACCACCATAAACCAGAAAGAGGGTATTCTTGTTCTAGAAAAGGAAGGTCTGACATTCCTAACTGAGCCTGTCAAATGGACATTGGTGATGGAAGGGTTTTAACAGCAGGGCACAAGGCTAAAGAGACTACTGGGTTAAAGTGTGTCAGTAAGGAAGATAAACAAGCTCCTGTGCTGCTGATAAGACACAGCCAGCAGTAATATAACCATCCTGTCCAGGGATGCTAGAGTAGCCTAGGAGACCTTCTGTAAACAAGAAGTAGATAACATCTTTTCTAACTCTGGAAGGAAGCAGAATTAGAACAGCAATGTATTTGGGAAAGTTCTCCTCACCTGTAGAGATAGAGGGAGATGAGCCGAAACTGTGTACTACCTTGGAAGAAGGAATGGTTGACTTGTATCTCTTAAAGGGGTTGTCTCGCTACAAAGAATAGCTTTCAACATGTAGGGAACACTAAATAAAGATGTTTTCCAAATATATTGCGTTGTTCATTTTTTTTTGTTAAGGACTAAAAGTGATTTTATCTGTGCTCTCTCTGGTTCCCAAGTGACCGGCCTGTGTACTTTCCCCCCTGTGTTTGTTCTATCTGATAGCAGGGAGTGACATCATCAACTTCAGACAGTGAGAGCTTGTTTGTTATCTGATCTTTCAGACAAAAGCCAGTAATTACAGCGGTTTACTTTAACTCAGAAGCTTCCCTGGTCCTGACAGCATGAGATTTATCTAATTAGCAGAGGTCTGAATACACGGAGCTCATATGCTAATTACAGACAGCTTGCCCGGGAAGTGACAGAGCAAAGCAGCATTATTTCATTTATGAATCCTATGAAACTTTGAGATAAGACAAACCCTTTAAAGGGGTTGTTTCACTACGTTGATTCATCTTACCTCAGTCCTGTTTTCTTGGTTTCGTTTTGAATTCAGGGGCATGTTTACTGGCTTCTATAGGTGCAGTAGAACCCAGGTCTGTAGCTATAGCAACCAGTGCTGGCAGCCTATCGGAGAGATTCAAACAAGTCTGTGCTATGCAACCATGTGGCTGCCTATCAGGCGAGATCAAACAGGTCTATAGCTATAGCGACCTGAGGAGCTGATGCAGCCCATACAAGAGGGGATATCTAGGAATAGGTAGGACACTGTTAATGGACACATATTGCAAAGTGACTTGTTTTTGTAAGATCTTTAACATAAAAAGCAATCCTTGTAGTGAGACAACCCCTTTAAGCCTTATAAATTTACCACCATCAACTAGTGAAAGGGTATTCTTCTAGGGTGTGAATGTAGAGTGAAGGGGCATCATACCAGAAAGAAAAATGAGGTCCACTTATAATGCTGGTTCATACCAATATATCCCCACCATCCTATAACCTCTGCACCTTTGTAGGAGAGAAAGACTTGGCTGGTCCTTCATTCCAGTATTTGCTAACGTTAAAAGGGTTTTCTCACCACAATGATTGGATCTTAACATGTAGGGAAAGGTAAATGAAGACTATTACCAAATACATTGCTGTTCTGATTTTGCTTTTTCGTAAGCTATATGAGATTTTATCTACTGCTATTGTATACAAGTTTCTCTTTGTTACGGCCACCTTTTCCTGCTTATCTGATTTATCCAAGCTGCTGTCAGTCAAACCATGGTAAGTCACTCCCTGCTGAGTCCTATCTCTAGCACAGAAGCTTTGTTTATCTATGTAAATTACAAGTTTCAATATTTAGAACTCTGTAGCCTTGTGTACTATATATTTTTTTTATCAGCCAAAGATCTTTATTAAGTTTCATCAATAATACAAAATACATTAGAACAGTATGTAAATGAAAAAGGGTGGAGAGGAAAAGGTGTGAAGAGAAGGGAATATAACAAGTGCCATATTACCAGCCTTGTATACTACTATTGTAGATCTCCTGCAGTCAATCACTGCTGAAGACCCACCCATAGTTTGAACAGGAAGTGTGAGTCTGAAGCTGCATGTGGCTCCGTGAAACTGCATGGTGGCGACTCCACATAATGGGAGCACCATCCAGAGAGAGTTAACAGAGGTCCTGTCACTTTAAAGGGTCTATAGTAGACCTAAGGCCTGGGGCTCTTTGCTATATATGACCTTGGTGATAGAGGCAAGAATTTTTTGGTATTTTTGCAATTTTTATGGTTGCGAAGGAGACCAGAAAGGAGTATAAGTATAGGAGTGCGACTATAGTCCTCATTGCCACCTCTCGTCCCTTCTGGTCCTCTGAGTTAGTATTCACTCTCTACTTTGTGTTTCTCTGCTTTTCTATGAAGCTTCTTTTCCGCTCCATTAGGTCATTCCGGTCTACAAGAATACCGCCGCCTTCGGGGCCCCTCTTCTACTCTGGGCCTGGTATTGTCTAATGTGCTCTTCCGATGCTATTACCTATTGACCCACACATGAAATTTACCAGTAGACTGATGGTCACATATTTGGTTGTACATTTTTCTTTAAAAAACAATGACGCAATTTAACCAAGAACTGATAGGGAGATATAGAGACGGAGAGTGGAAACAGTTTGTTCTGCTACAGATCTAAGCCTCCACCCACACAGAGACACCGAGGCGAAGAAGACTTATGAAGTCTGCACAGAGATGACAAACCTACTGTTATGAGACTAATAGGCAGCCGAAACGCCCCCTAAAGAGACAGATGAACACAACAAGTGCATGAACAATTCCTGTGGTGGGGCCACTCTGACCAAAGGAGGTCATACACATTAGATATCTGTCAACCAAATACTAGTCCTCAGACCAACCGGCTAGAGTACCTGAAGATCGTTCCGTGGGCCCACAGATACAATATAGGCTCCAAAGGTTCAGCAGAAGACAACCTTCCTTGATATCTGTCAGCCAAATACTATACCTCAGACCAACCTACTAGAGTACTGGAAGACTCTTCTGTGGGCCCACAGATACAATATTGGACCAAAGGTTGGAAAAAAAAACCTTCCCTTTAAAGACATTTCAGCTAAAAACTATAAATTTTATTATATTTCGCAAACCCCCCTTTTAAAAACCCCAAAAAAACCCAAAAAAAAAAAAAAAAAAAAACCAAAAATATTTAAAAATTTTTAAATAAATTTTTCCCCCTTTTTTTTTTTTTTTTTTTTTTTTTTTTGCTCCAAAGGTTCAGCAGTAGACAACCTTCCTTGAATGATCTGCAGCCGATATTATTCTATAACCTCACTGCAAGGGGCACCAAATTCTGTCTACCGGTACTCTAGAAACGATTCTTCGTTGTGGGCCCACAGAGACAATATTGTCTCCAAAGGTTCAGCAGTAGACAACCTTCCTTGATATCTGTCAGCCGAATACTATACCTCAGACCAACCTACTAGAGTACTGGTAGATTCTTCTGTGGGCCCACAGATACAATATTGGCTCCAAAGGTTCAGCAGAAGACAACCTTCCTTGGAGATGACTTTGTAGCCAAAAACTATAATATTGTATTGATGATAGGTCGTGCAGGCAAACCCTCAGAACAATTCCTCTGGTGGGGCCACTCTGACCAAAGGAAGTAATACACATTAGATATCTGTCAGCCGAATACTAGTCCTCCTGACTCCCTTTCCACCATGTACACTCGGCTGTGTTATCTATAAGAGGGGACTAAGTCGCTACCAGACACCAGTATCAGAACAATATAATTAGGCAAATTAAAGTTCAATGTGCTTCACCCTTGGTTTCCCCGACATCCACAATTGTGGAGAAGGGTTGGGACACCCAGTCCAGATGAAATTGGTCAACATTCATGGTCACTTTTAGAGTACGAAGGACTTCCAGAACGAAATCCATCTGGTTGATCCAAAGGAACAACCAGATAGTCTTCCAGGACAGGATGGCTAAACTATATCCCTACACCTTGAAGCACATCCTGGACCCTCAGTAGGGGCAATCTACCATATCAAAGGCTGCATAGTATCCATCTCTTAATATTAAGGGGATACAATAATATCATGAATTGTGGATGTATCTATAATGTATCAGGGACATGAGTAAACCAATGGGTCCTTATGTGACTCTTTGTATACATCTTTGGGCTATACCTGTGCTGCTTGCAACCATAACACGTCTACTATTCGGGGCTACCCTATTGGAACTAAGGGCAATTGTCTCTTGACCTTGCTATTGAGAGCAATAGTGGGAGTATTCTGCTGCTACCTATAGCCGTATTATGTTGAATTTATGCTATCACTGTATATCAGCTATCTGCTATACCATTTTGGGTCACATTGAGCATTGGTCATATTTTCCCTGATGAATCTTGGGCTACCTTCTTGAGGAAATGCATCATAAATGTGTTTTGACCCTATATATGTGATTGTGTTCTAGACCTTGTTATTGGTTTAGTGTGGAATTTACTTAACTTGACTGAAATGTTGCATCTATACGATTTATCCCTAGTGTATTGGTCAAGTTACCCTACCCTATCAAGTCTTGATATAGGGAGATTGTAGACTGTATCTATAGATATAGGTTCCAGTTGGGGTCGCCCTTATCGGGGCAGTTACCCTGTTTTTATGTTATGCAGGGTTAGTGTTTGTTCATAGAGGGTAACTGTATGGAATATAATGTTTTGTGCTTCTAGACCTGTATGTGCATCGTTTTTAGATGTTTATTAAAAATTAAAGGGTTTTTCTATTTACCAAATACATTGCTTTGTTGATTTCGCTTTGTTTAGGAGATAAAGAAGATTTTATCTCTAGCTAGGGTAGTTTGGTTACCAACCACCTCTCCCCATCTCTTCCTACTCTATCTTATCTCTCATTGCTCCAAGCTGCCGTCAGTCAGTCAGTCTGACCATGGCGAGTCACTTCCTGCTGAGTCTTATCTCTAGCACAGAAGATTTGTTTATTTCAGGTAATGACCAGTTAGGGTCACCCCTATCGGGGCAATTACCCTGTTTTTGTGTTACGTAGGGTCAGTGTTTGTTCAAAGAGGGTAACTGTATGGAATATAATGTTTTGTACTTCTAGACCGGTATGTGCATAGTTTTTAGGTGTTTATTAAAGATTAAAGGGGTTTTCTATATACCAAATACATTGCTTTGTTGATTTCGCTTTGTTCAGGAGATAAAGAAGATTTTATCTTTAGCTAGGGTAGTTTGGTTACCAACCACCTCTCCCTATCTCTTTCTACTCTATCTCTCATTGCTCCAAGCTGCCGTCAGCCAGTCAGTCTGACCATGGTGAGTCACTTCCTGCTGAGTCTTATCTCTAGCACAGAAGCTTTGTTTATTTCAGGTAATGTCCAGTTTTAAGCCTTAGAGCTTTGTAGCCTTGTACACTGCTATTTACAAACCTCCAGCAGTCTAATATAATCAGCTAGGAATAGCGAAGCTGATATGGCAATCACTGCTATAGAACCACCCACAGCCTGATCAGGAAGAAGGCGTGTGAAGCTGCCTGGTGAGACAACCCCTTTAAGTTTTATCTTCTCCTAGGTATACACTGAATTTTGCTTTCTTCCAAAACAGGATGGACTCTGAGAAGAGGTGTCTAGACCTCCTCTACTGCCCCCTCCTTGTATGGCTGATGGAGTATTGTCCTGTTCTTCATCATGTTATGGAGTGCACTGATGGGGACATACAGATTTTGACCCTCTAACCTCCCATCAAGTCACACTCACCTGCACAGCCTTAATGATGGCAATAACTCCGGTGGGCCAGAAGCAGCAGATTGTGGTGAGCACAGCGATCGGCCTATAGTCATGAGGAGGACGGCGTGGCTCTAATAGGGCCAGTCCCGGGGGGATCTGAGGAGGTGGGATCCCAGGCTGAGGGGGCACATTTCCAGCTTGGTATTGCTGTTCAAAATAAACGAAAGAGTTAATAAAAGTAAAAACTTGGGTTCGGTGTAAGAACTGTGTGTTATAACCTTAATCAGGGCAGCCATCAAAAATGTTGGGGCCCCATACAGCTGGAGCGTCTGCCCCCCCCCCCCCACCCCTCCGCCGTCCCTACCACTCCACTAGAACGTGCATACATTTAAGTTAGCCTCTCTGCCAATTCTGTGAATTAAGGGGTGGTACCTGCCGGCCGGGGCGCCCCCCCTTGCTTTACAGACTGGCTGGGCCCCGTACGGCAGTACTGCCTGTACTGCCCTAACGGCGGCCCTGACCTTAATAAAGTATAGTTGGAGTAATAGGGCCATTACTATAGCTCCCATAGGGGCTGTGGCAGATAGCTTAACAGTAAATCTAGGAATTTGCCAGTAAAGATCTAAGCAGGTTTTCCACTCAGTAGTTTGGGAAAGCTGAGCGACAAGCTTTGTGGGCGCTCTACTGGTGGCCATACTGGTTGTCACCCAGCTTTCTGGAACACTGGGATCTGGGGCTGTTTTAGGGTATGTATGGCTTGTGGCAGGTACTCACCGTTCCCATGGGATACACTGGGACGTAGGCTGTGCAGGGCTGCAGGTGCATGGGATAACCTGTTGCTTGCGGCACATACCCTCCTACCGGCAGGGTTCCTGTGGGCGTATGAGTCTGCACCACATACCCCTGGGGAGCTGGTGGTGCTCCTGTAAATGGGGTCTCCTGCAGATAGCCTTGAGCGTCCTGACGGGGAAGGGTAGCACTAGCTGGCTGGGGTGGAGGATCATTATAACCTGGAATAACTCCATTACAGGGACCCTCCCCCACCGGTT
>JAODAL010027854.1:22500-54277 GCA_025379985.1 Phyllomedusa bahiana
TCTCTTCTGATCCTGCACCAATTCTTTCTGCAGTAGCCTTTCTGCCTCCCTCCTCTCTCCTCCTCCTCCTCTGATTCTCTCACCCCCTCTCTTTTCCTCCTGTGATTTCCCTCCTCTTCCCTGTAATTCTCTTTTTCTGTGTCCCCCCACTGTTCCTGTCTTCTCCTCCTCCCAATATTCTCCCTCTGCTTCCACTTCACTTTCCCCTCCTTCTGTTCTCCCGGTTCCTCTGTAGTTCGCTCCTCTTTCTTCTTCTCCTTCTAAAGGTCACATTCATTCATTCGTCACAGAAGACAAGGGGTTAATTTCAAATATTGTGTCAACAATGGCAATGACAACCCATTCTCCTTCCCGGGAGGTGGTGGTGTGGAGGGGCGGGAGGGTGGGGGGCTTTGGGTAGGTCTAGATTTTGGTCCTAAAGATCCTTGTCACATCATTATTTTTGAGACGAGTGCATGTTGGGTAGAGACTGTTACATCGGATCCTTCTAGATCCTCCACGAACGCCAGAAGTACTTCATCTCCAGAAGCAATCAAATGTTAATTTACAGAAGAGATGATAGAACCGACCAAATGTAACAACAGTAGATGATACAGAACATTTCCAGTCGCATCTGAATACAATCCCTACCAATGCTTTCATCAGGGTCACAAGCTGGACTCTGATCTAGGATTGTGACCCAAACATCTCCAGACCCAAGCGGGTCTTCTACATCAGTTACCTTTTACATTCAGTCCTGGGGAAAGGGAGGTGACACCTGCTTGGGCACGACATGATGTTGACCAGGGTTGTATCTATTGCCCAAACAGAGAAGACCAAGATAGTAGTTAAATACCTGCAGTATGAGTAAGGCTTGGCCCTCAGAAGCTCTGGAGGGTCCATTCTCCAAAGGATTAATAAGACTCTAGTTAAGTGTTGGGTTAAAAGGCAATTCCAGAAATTATTACAATTTAGAAGAATGATTATGTAATGATCCAGTGCTACCGTATGTTATGGAAGGGTGGTCGGTTATCGTGGAGTCATAGAAGCATGTGCCAAGGCACCCTTTGTAGTCGAATCCCCTTCTTAGTGCCAACTCTTGTTATTTTGCCCCTGTGCTTTGAAACCAACTTTTATCTTCGGACCATAGTATGTCTGGACTTAGTGATGCCAATGACACCCCTCCATCATTCCTCCATTATCAACCAATTTTTTTTTGGACAATAGCATTCTTGCGTGCGCCTAGTGCTGCCAATGACACCCCTCTATTACGACCATTTTCTTTGGACAATAGTTTGTATGGGCTAAGTGACACACCTCCATCATTCTTCCATTACCAACCATTTATTTTTGGGCCCAAAGTAAGCCGGGCCTTTGTTTCCAATGTTCCCTTTTCCATTTTTCCCCTCCTTTAAACAATCACTTTCTTTGGACCATAGTATGCCTGTGCTTGTAAACCCAAAAGCAATCTCCCATAAATCCAAATGGCCACCCTTTAAATTCTTGGGACAATAGTTTTGGTAAGGACTTGGGGCAAAAAATTTACCCCTTTCCCAATTATTCCTTCTTAAACAAACCATTTTCTTAAGACAATGAAATTGCCCGGCCTATTTCTCCCAAATTTCCCCCTTTCTCCATCATTCCCCCAAATTCCCAAACCCATTTTTTCCCTTCGGACAAAAAGTTTTATAAACCTTTTAGGAACACACCACCATTATTCCTCCATTACCAACCATTTAATTCAAAACCCATAGAATCCCGGGGGTTTGGTGATGCCAAGAAAAAAACCCTTTCCCCAACCTTTCCCTCCAATACCATCCACAACCCTTTTTACAAGGGGATCCCGGGGCCAAAGGATCCCCAACGAAAACCCCTCCATCTTTTCCCCTTTATTTTCTCCATTTTTTTTTTTGGGGCCCAAGTATTCCGGGCTTGGGTCGCCAATAAACCCCCTTACATAAACCCCTCCATTCCCAAACCCCCCTTCTTGGGAAACAATAGTATTCCTGGGCCCCCAGTGATCCAATGAAAAACCCTTTCCTTTATTCCCCCTTTCCCAAAACCACTTCTTCTGACGATCATTTGTATGGTCTTAGTGACACACCACCATTTTTTCCTCCATTCCCAAACCCAATTTATTTTAAAACCATAGAAACCCTGGGCCTTTTTGATGAAAAATGAACTCTCCACCATTCCTCCATTACCAACCCCTTCCTCGGACCATAGTATTCCTAGGCCTAGTGATGCCAATTACACCCCTCCATCATTACTCCATTACCAACCACTTTCTTCAGACCATAGTATGCCTGGGCCTAGTGATGCTAATGTCACCACCCCATCTTTAAACTCCATTACCAACCACTTTCTTCAGACCAAATGCCTGGGCCGGTGATCCCAAATTCCACCCCCCCATCATTTATTTTGTAGGAGGGGGAAAAGGCGATACCCCAGTCTGGGATCCGGGGGCCCCAGGGGTTTTAAAAAATCGGGGCCCGGGGGATGTAAATTTGGGTGATACCAATAAACACCCCCCCCCTTTACTTAGGGGGATGCCAATGACACCCCTCCATCATTCCATTACCAACCACTTTCTTCAGACTATAGTATGCCTGGGCCTAGTGCTGCCAATCACACCCCTCCATCATTCCTCCATTATCATCCATTTTTTCCCTTTGGCCCCCATAAAATTCCGGGCTTAGGGGCGGGCCCAATTTGTCACGCCCTACATCTTTTCCCCTCCATTACCAACCCCTTTTTTTCGACCTTATTTTCTTAGGCTTAGGATCCCAATGAAAACCCCCCCCCATCATTCCTTCCCCATTACCCCCCCCTTTTTAAAAACAAAAGTATGCCTAGGCCTAGTGATCCCAAATAAAACCCCCTTCCATCATTCCTCCTTTAAATAAACCCCCCACCCCTTTCCCGGACCATAGTATGAAAAAGGGCCCTTAGGGGAGGGAAAAATGACACTCTTCCTTTTTTTCCCCCTTTCCCCAACCACTTTTTTTCCGATGATAAATTTGATGGACTTAGTGACACACCACCATTATTCCTCCATTACCAACCATTTACTTCGAACCATAGTACGCCTGGGCCAAATTGATCCCAAAAGAAAACTCTCCACCATTTCTCCTTCCCAAAACCCCTTTCCCCCCGGACCATAGTATGCCTACTTATTTAAGCCAACCCCCACCCCCCCAAATCATTACTCCATTACCAACCCCCTTTCTTCAAAACCCAAAGAAACCCCTGGGCCTAGTGATGTCAATGTCACCTCACCATCATTTAGTTGTAGGAGGAGGACATGGACGATAGCCAGTCTGGGATCCTGGAGAGCAGAGAGTTAATATCTGGGTGGGAAGATGTAAATTTTGGGTGATCCCAAAAGACACCCCCCCCAAGCCCTTATGATCCCAAAAAGACCCCCCTCCATAAACCCTTCCATTCCCAAAACCAAACCCTTTCTTCAGACTATAGTGTGCCTGGACTTAGTGATGCCAATGAGACCCCTCCAACATTTCCCCCTTTAAACCCAACCCCCTTCCCTTTCCCCCGGCCATATTTTCCGGGGCCCTAGTGATGCCTTTAAAACCCCTCCATCATTTTTTTTGTAGGAGGGGGGACAGGGAAACAATAGCCAGCCCAGGATCCTGGAGAGCAGAGAGTTAATATCTGGGTCGGAGATGTAAATTTTGGGTTCGTTGCATACAAGTGGAAAGGAAGCCGGGGTTTTTGACCCGGGCCCAGGCCAAGAGTGCATCCTACATAGAGATGTATGTAGGGGGGGTTTCGTCTGTTTTCCCTTGGGGGTTTGCGTGGGGCCCTTGGGGATCACTCGTTATACTTTTTTGTCATTTTTGTGTACAGCACGGGGGCGGGACTTTTCATTTGCAGCAATTCCCCATCTTTCTTGCTTCTTGTAATTCCCAAAACCATCCCCGTTTGTAATTTTTGGAGCTATCTATACTTACACTATCCGGGAGTAATTGTCCTGTACCCTCGTCCTGCCCCTCATCCCTAACAACGCCTCTATATGAACCTTTAATCATGTTGTCAGCGCCTCCGGCACCGGCATCATTGATCTGTCCGGCCCTTCTCGCCTCTATTCCCCATGCCCCTTTGCAGGTGCCCCAAACCTTTTTTCCATCTTTGGCGACAATGTAGCAGGTATACAATCCTCCATCTCCGGCCTGGCTTTGAATACAGAGAGGGTTTTATAAAAAGGAGGTTTGCAGGCTGCACACGGGATATCATCGGGTGATCTAATGACGGCCACATAGGCCATTGCTAGTCTTCCTGCAATGCACATTAACTACAAAGAGAGAAGCACAAAAAAGAGGGAATCTCCACATGACCCCAATTTATACAGAGGAGGCAGCAGAATCATACACCCTGTGGGAAACTGAAAAAGACAAATGAATACGATTCTCTAGCGCATAGCGGAGATGTGTCTTCTATACCTTTAAATGTATGTGGGCACATCCATGTACTAATAAGTAAATGGGTTTCAAAATCTGGCTAAAGAAGGGTTGGGGGGTTGGGGGGCAAAGGGGTTTTAAATTTAGTGAAATGCCAAACAAACTGCTTTCCCAAAGGGAAAAAAAAAAAACATGGGTTTCAAATTAAAAAAAACATAATTGCTCTAAAACCCCGAAAAAAAGTTTTGCCTTTTAAATTACTTGTGTGGCCAGATGATGAATTTTGTACACTTTTGGGCACCACTGAACAGCGAGTTTTTAGTGGGCGAAATGGGGTGTCCCCGGGCCCCCCAAATTAAAACTGATTCTTAGGGGCCCCCATAGAGTTGAATTTTTGGGGCCTACCTTAAAAGTTGATTCTTGGGGCTTTAAACCGTGGAGTTTATTCTTGGGGCCCACCAGTAGAAATTATTCTTGGGGCTCACCAGTAGAGTTTTATTCCCTTTTTGGTCCACCAGTGGGAAATGCATTCTTTGGGGCCCCCCAATGGAGATGATTCTTTTGGGGGCAAAAACCCTGAAATTGATTCTTTGGGGCCCACCAGTAGATTTATTCTTTGGGGGTCACCCTAGAGTTGATTCTTGGGGCCACCCCAAAAAGTTTTAATTTTTGGGGGCCCCCCATAGGGGTTGATTCTTGGGCTCAAACCCGTGAAAAAAGATTCTTTGGGCCACATTTGGGAATTTTTATTCTTTGGGGGGCCCCCCACTGGACAAAATTCTTAGGGGGTCCACCAATGAGTTCACTCTTGGAGCCCCCCCACAGCTTTCTGCACTTCTTTACTGTAAGGAGCGGGGACACTATGGAGCCACGCCACACCCAAAGGGCCCTGATGGGGGGTTTATTGACCATGTTTTAAGACACTTAAAACATTTTCTTAAAAAAAAAATAATAATTTTGGTGATGGGGCCTAATTCCCGGATATTGGGATTTAAATTTTTTATGCCAGAAAATGGAAAGGAAAAATTTTTTTCCCCCTCTATGGGGGACAAGCTTCCTGCCTCTTAGGGGGTTTTTCCCTCGGATCAAAACTGAAGGTTTTAAAAATTGGACTTGAAAGGACCTGATCAAATTTTTCCCTCCTTACAAATATTTTTTAAATTTGTGCAGTAAATCGGCTTTTGGGGGACCCTCACCAACCCAAAGCCATCACCCCCAAAAACACGCCAAAATGTCCTGGGCATTGGTTTTTAAAAAAAAAAGTTTTTTTGTGGCCAGTATGGGGGGAAAGGGGCCCTTTTGTTTTTCTTATCTTCTCCCCATCTTCTTCCTCTTCCCGACTCTTCGACCAATCCCTAAAACCGAAAGCAAAGAAAATTTGTCCCGCAATGGTTTTTGGCCACCCCAAAATCCCAAAAAAGATGGGACTAACCCCGGATGGGCCCCATATTAGCTGCATTGGGTTCCTTTTCCTTTCATGTTACCATAAAAAAAGGGGTTTCCCATCTACTGGAAAAGGGTTTGTAGGGATCACATGCCCACCCGGTTTTCCCTTAAAATTTTAGTTCCTAATTTCCCAGGCTGGGACACCCCAAACCCTGACTCAATTTTTCAAACGGAAAAAATCCGCTGATTGTTTTTTTGAATAAATCTAAAACCCAACTGGTGACCATTTAGTCCTTAAAGGGCAAAAAGGATTCAAACCAAAAAAGGCCCCCCAAAATCCCACAACAAAAAAAGTAATTTCCCCAAATTTCAAAGGACATGAAGGGGCCCAAGCAACCCAAAAACAACTTGGGACCTATTAGAAACTTAGGCCAAAGGGCTGAAACCAAGGTCGGGATGATGGGTAGACAAAGGTAGGAAAAAGATAGTGAACCCCCCTGCCCCATCAGTAATGAGCCCAAATAGGACTGGCCTATAAACTCCATACTTTTGCCCCTTACTGATAGGCCCAAAAAGGGCAAGTGGCTTTTGCCCAAGGTTTTCAAAGTGCCTGTCCTACAGAAACACATCAATAATTTATCAAAAACCAAAGGGGCCCCATGGGAGAAAACTGTCTAGGCTATTTGAGTTGGGTTCTTTGGAAACCCCCCCATGGAGATGATTCCCTTGGGGCCCCCCCCCCCCCCCCAGTGGGAAAAATTTGATTTTTGGGGCCCACCAGGGAGTTGAATTTTTGGGGGTCACCCCTGGATTAAATTTTTTGGGGCTCCCCCAGTGAGTTGATTCTTTTGGGGCTCACCATTGGGAAATTTATTCTTGGGCCCCCCCAGTGGGGGTTGATTTTTGGGCCCCCAGTGGGGCTGATTCTTGGGCCCACCCCCCTGGAAATAATTCCCCTTGGGGGGCCCCCCAAAGGAGTTTACCCCTTGGAGCCCACCCCAAAAACTACTTCAAAATACCTTTTTGCTTTTTTGCCCCTCTTTTTCTACCTTTCTAACTGAAAAGTACCCCCAAAAGTAAGTTTTGGGCCCCAGTCCAGTGGTTTCCCCAGGGGGTTCCTCTTTTGGGCCCCGTCCAACATACTCCAAGTACTGCAAAATTAACTCTTGTTTTTTTGGGCTCTCTCTCCGAGGGGACAAACCCCTGCCCCAGGGGGGCCCCCTGGGGCTTTGCCCAAAAACATCGTGGGGCCAAAACAAAAAACGGGTTTTCAGAAAGGGTGACCAAGTTTCATAGTTTCATAGTTTCAAAGTTTGTAAAAAGGGTAAAAAAAGAAAAAGTCGTCCTCTAGTTCAGCCTGTTTTGCTAAGGTGTTTTTCCAGAGGGAAAGGGAAAAACCCCCAAAAGAGGGAAACCAATTTCCTCATTTTTAAAGGGGAAAAAATTTCCCTTCCCGACTCCCCAAACTGGGAATCAAAAAAAACCCTGGATCAATGACCCCCTTTCCCGAATCCTAGTCACTATAACTTGTTTAAAAATTTTTACCCCAGAAATGCACCAAAACCCTTTTTAACTCGGTTTTTTGAATTCACCATGACCATCCCTCGGCAAGAATTCCAAAAGTCCTCCCCGCTCTTAAAAGTAAAGAAAACCCTTTTTAAAGTTTAAGGGAGAAAAAATTTCGTTCCTCAAGCCCTAAAAGATGGCCCCCCTTTTTTAGATCCCGCCCGGGGTATAAATAAATCTTTGGGGGGGGATCTCTATATTTACCCTTTTAAAGTAAATTTTAAAAAAATTTTAAAAAAAGTCCCCCCAAGCCTTCTTTTCCTAAACTAAATAACCCTAAAAAATTTCCAAACTTTCCCGTTTCGAATTTCCCCCCATTTCCTTTTTTTATTTTTTTTTGCCCGGGCCCTTTTTACCTGTTCCCAAGCTCAAAAAATGTCTTTTCCCGTGCACTGGGGCCCAAAAACTGTACACAATATTCCATGTGGGTCTAACCATGACTTTTTAAGGGAGAAAAATGTTCTCATCATGGCATCAAAAGCCCCTTTTTAATGCACCCCATGAACCTATTTGCTTTGGGGTTCTGCGCCTGACACCCGGCTGCACAATTAAGTTTTTCTGTCCACCAGGGTTCCCAAATCCTTCCCCCATGTCACTTTTACCCAGTGTTTTTCCATTTAAACCCTGTAATCAAGTAAAAGGGTTTCTCTTTCCCCATTTGGGAAAACCTTGCATTTTATTTTATGTTAAACCTCATCCGCCATTTCCCGCCCAGGCCAACTTTTTCCAATCCCTTTGGGAATTTAAAATATTAAACCCCCTATTTTGTTGATTATTTAAAAAGACTTAGTATCGCTGCAAAAAAACCCATAATTTTACTGTGTATTCCCCCGTGTAAGGGTCAATTTAAAAAAAAAGGTTTAAAAAGGATAGGGCCCAAAACGACCCCTTTTGGGGACCCCCCTAGAACAGCATCCAGTCTTGGGATGTTTCCTTTTAAATTAAATACCCTTTGTTTTCTATCATGAGCCAGTTTAAATTACCCCACTTGCACAAAATTTTCCCCCCATCCAAAAACAAATTTTCATTTTATTTTTCCCCCAAACCCTTTTTTTGGCACCGTATCAAATTTCTTTAGAAAAAATCTAGATATAGACATCCATTTTTTCCCCCCCCGATCCCCGTCCCACCGGGCTTCCCCCTAAAGCGATAGAAATTTTCTGACAGGAAACCCAATCCCATGAACCCATCTGGAACGGCGTTTTCTTTTTTTTTCAGTGAGATAAATCCAGGATAGCCCTCTTGAGAAAACCCTTTAAACATTTTACCCTACAAAAAGAGGGCCAAACCTTTTCCCCTAAAAGTTTTTTTCCCGGGTCAAATTTTTGACCCCTTTTTTTTAAAATTTTGGGACCCAAAAAATGCATGGCGCCCAAACCTTTGGGGCATAACCCCTTTTTTAGACATTTCCCTGAATATTTAAAAATAGGGGCCTATCTAGACATCACTTAAATCTCTTTGGGCACTGGGTGATGCCATTTTGGGCCTGGGGATTTTTTCTATTTTTAAACTTCCTAAGACGGGGCGCCCCTTCTTCCCTTTGGGGGAGACCCAAAAAACTTTTTTAAATTGGAGTTTACTACATCCTCTGTTCCAAAAGGAAGGTCCCTCCTCCTCGGAAATACAGTGGGGGAAAAAAAATGTTTAAACGTTTGCTTTTTTCTCAAACCCCCCCCTAACTGCCCTCCCCCCAGTATTTTTCAAAAGGGCCAACATTTTTTCCCTTTTTTAAATTTTTTTAAATATTTATAATAGTTTAAAAAAAAAATTTGGGGTTTGTTTTTCCCTTTTTATAGCAATAAGTCCCTTTTCCCTCTCCACTTTGCTTTTCCCTTTTTCTTTATTTTACACACTTTTTTTTTTTTTCTTTTATAGCTTCTTTGTGCCCTTACTTTCCCCGCCCTCCTGTTTTAGTAGGTGAAACTTTTTTTTTTTTTTTTTTTTTTATTTCCTCTTTTACATCCCTTTGAAACCACATTGGGTTTTTTTTTCCCGTTTCAATTTTTTTTTTTAACCCCTAAAAGGGAAAGTAAACCCCCCAGGGTAGCCTAGGAAAATTTTAAAAAAATCCCATTTATTATTAGTTTCTGCCCTATTTAAACACATTGTTTCCCCTTCCCAAAAACGGGTTTTGGGGCCCCCTAAGCAGAAAAAAAATTTTCCCTTCCCCAAAATTTTTAGTGTTTTTTTGGGGTCCTTGAAAAAAAAATCTATTGAAATTTAAACCCAAAAATTTTTTTATATTAAAGGGGTTTACTATTTTCCCCAGGTCCCCCCCAAACCCGAAAACCTTTGGTTTCTCTGTCATCTATTAGTTTAAAAATTAAAGGGCTAGAAGGGGCCCTTTCCTCTATCGGGTTTCCTGCAAACCCTTTGGGAAAAGGGAATTATCATTAATTTAAATTTTACAAAAAAACCCGTTTCCTTTATAAGCTACAAGCTTCAAAAATTCCCAATTGATGTCTGGGAAAATTAAAGCCCCCCATAATAAAAACCTCATTCTGATTAAGCCGCCTCATCTAAATTTGCCTGAGGATAAAACATCTTTCCCTTGGGTTTTTGTTTTATTTGGGGGGCCCATACAGACCCCTATTTTTATTATATTGTTATTGTTACCCCCATGTATATTTACCCATAATAATTCCCCCATGTTCATTTTCCTGTACCTAATCTTCCCGCAGGTTTTGGGTTCAGGGCAGGAATTTTTTCATAGAGACAAAACACCCCCCTCCCCCTTTCCGGGCTTTACGATCCTTTTTTAAATTTAACCCGTAAATGTAAATTTGGTTTAAAGGGGGCGGGGGGATTGGGAAATCAAGACAGGGGTAAACAAACTGGGGGTTATTCAGGTTGGAAAAAAAATTCTTAGAGGCGAAAATTTTAATTTTTTCATTTTACAAATATGTGATCGGACAGGACGTAGATCCCCACATATCCCTTTTAAAAAAAACCTCGGCCTGGGAAGAACCCCCAAAAAGGGGTTTTCCCCTAAAATTTTGATTAAATAAAACTGTCACTATCACCACAACAGGAAAAATTCTTTACTGTAAGAGCGGTGATACTATGGAGCTCGCTGCCACAAGAAGCCATGATAGTGGAGTCATTGTCCATGTTCAAGAGACGCTTAGACATGTTTCTTGAAAAATATAATATTACAGGTGATGGGGCCTAGATTCTGGATATTGGGATTTATTTTGATGCCAGATATGGAAAGGAAATTTTCCTCCTCTATGGGGCAACTGGCTCCTGCCTCTTAGGGGTTCTTCCTCTGGATCAACACTGAAGGTTATAGATTGGACTTGATGGACCTGTATCATTTTCCATCCTTATCTACTATGTTATATTGTAGCAGTACTCGGCTGGTACCTCACCAACATCAATGCCATCACTCCAAAGCACGCCAAAATGTCTGTCATAGGTTAAAAAAAAAAGTTTCTTGTGGTCCAGTATGGAAGGGCCTTATGTTTGCTTATCTTCTCTCATCTGCTTCCTCTTCCATGACTCTTCGACCAATCCTCTACACCGTATGCAAAGAAAATAGTCCTGCAATGGTTCTGGCCACCCAATATCAAAAGAGATGGGACTAACCAGGATGGGCCCCATATTAGCTGCATGGCTTACCTTCCTTGCATGTTACAAACATGGTTGCCCATCTACTGGAATGGGTGTGTAGTATCACATGCCCACAGGTTGTCCCTTAATTCTAGTTCCTAATCCTAGGCTGGGACACCAACCATGACTCAATTTAGCAAACGGTAAACGTCGCTGATTGTTGCTTGAATAAGTCTACACCCAACTAGGTGATCCATTTAGTCCTGAGAAGTCAAAAAGGATGCGATGCAAAATGGCCACCTACTCCCACAACAAAAGAAAGTAATGCACCATTGCAATGGAATTGAAGGCTCAAGCAGACCAAGACAACTTGGGCCTATTAGATCTGAGGCCAATGACTGAAACCAAGGTCGGGATGATGGGTAGACAAAGGTAGGTGAACAGCTAGTGAACCTCCCTCTGTCTATCAGTAAGTGACCACAAATATGGAGCTGGCTCTATAGCTCCATACTTGTGCCCACTTACTGATAGGACAAATGGCTCTGCCTATTTCCCTATGGTGTCAAAGTGCCTTGTCCTGGTCCTGTCTGAAACACGTCAATATTCATACAAACCAAGGGCCACATGTATGAAAATGGTCTAGGTCTAAAATTCACTTTGTTTCCCATAGGAACCAATCAGAGCCCATAGCAATCAGAGCCCATAGCAATCAGAGCCCATAGCAACCAGAGCCCATAGCAACCGATCAGAGCACCCCTTTCATTTTTCCAGAACACTATATGAAATGAAAGGGGCATCATGATTGGTTGCTATGAGCTCTAATTGGTTGCTCTGGGCAAGAAAGAGAGTTGGAGACCTAGACAGTTTTCATACATGTGGCCCCAAATGGTCCCAAATTCTCAATTAAGACTTAGGCTAAACAGTCCTAGGACCTGGAAAGGAGGGGGCTCCATCAGGCCATGTAAAAACAAAGGTGTTTTCCCCCACTACTCATCACAGACATCGATTTTTTGGGGAAAGAGTTGGACCTCAATCAGAAGACAGGACAGTAATGACCTAATTGAGAATTTTATTTTTAATTTGGTTGTATACACAGATGTAATTGGTTCACTCCACAGAAGTGTGAGAAGCAAGATGTATTGTACTTCATCGAGACACAATTCAGTCCCATACATTCTGTTCGTACAGACCTTGTACAAAGTCATAAAGCTGTGATTGCCACTGTTGATGGCGTTGTTCCCTGATTAACATAAGTATAAGCAGTTCTGGGAAGTATGGGACAATGGTAGCTGGGTGTAGCTATAATGGGGCAGCTGCGAGTGACAGCAATAATGGGGCAGCTGCGGGCATCAGCTATAACGGGGTAGATAGATGTAAGGGCTTGTTCACACGGAGTTTACACTCCATGTTACAAGCGCTTTTAGGATCCGTCTTGGGGTCCGCTCTAACAGTTAGCAGTGAGATTCTCACTGCTGTCTATGCCGAATACGCAGCGGCGTTCAGATGACAGATCGTAGCTGCGTGTTTCAAAAGCGCAGCTCGGCTCGGTCTTGAAAAGAATCGACATGCTATTCTTTTCAATATGGAGCAGAGCTTTTGAAACACGCAGCTGCGATCTGTCATCTGAACGCCGCTGCGTGTTCGGCATAGATAGCAGTGAGATTCTCACTGCTGACTGTTAGAGCGGACCCCAAGACGGATCCTAAAAGCGCTTGTAGCATGGAGTGTAAACTCCGTGTGAACAAGCCCTAACAGCAATAACGGGGCAGCTGCGGGCAACAGCAATAACAGGGCAGCTGTGGGCAACAGCAATAATGGGGCAGACAGACGTAACAGCTATAATGGGGCAGACAGACGTAACAGCTATAATGGGGCAGCTGCAAGCAACAGTAATAACGGGGCAGATAGATGTAACAGCTATAATGGGGCAGCTGCGGGCAACGGCAATAACGGGGCAGATAGATGTAACAGCTATAATGGGGCAGCTGCGGGCAACGGCAATAACGGGGCAGATGTTTGTAACAGCTATACCGGGGCAGATGCAGGCAACTGAAATAACAGGGCAGATAGATGTAACAGCTATAATGGAGTAAATAATGGCGTTGGCTATAACAGGGCAAATAGGTGTAACAGCTATACCGAGGCAGGTGAGTGGCTATGTTGGTCCTTTTTTTAGGCCCCTGGCCTATGATTCGGACACACGCCCTTCATGTCTCATGAACCCCCCTGGAATACACATCATCGGCTCGTTTTAGGTCATGCGGCCAATATTCTTACATGGTCATAATAAATATGGAGCAAATTTCCTGCCGTCGTGTATAAATACAGCAATGAACGGAGCCGCCTACTCTGCCACCGCCGCCGGCCGACACTCCAGGATCAGCGAGTGCACATCTCTCAGCGCTCCCTGCAGGCTGTCGGACAGTCTCTCAGCATCCGTCTCCTGACAGCAATCAAATGCAGATACACACACGGTGATGCTGTCCTGGGAGGGGGCAAAGCAGACACTGTAGCCATCGGGAACCAGGGGCCCATAACACATCACACAGTCCAAGGGAGAGGACACCTGAAAGGGAGAGAGACGCAAAGTTATAGCGGATTCAATACATCGAAGAAGTTCTCCAGTTGATGTAAAAAAAAAAAGCCTGTAAATTATTATATAACAAAGAGTTCTGTAACTTTGTAATATTCCTTATTTCAATTGCACCAACAATACTGGTGAGCATGCTTTGCACCACATTTATTGTGCATTTTAGACAGTTTTGCTCCTTGTCCGTCTAAAGAGCGTAATTGCGCTGCAAGATGCCCCAAAGTATGGGCCGCAACTACAGTAATTCATATCTCTCATACAGAGCTATGAGTATCTTCGTTTTCCCCGGTGCGTACTGCACGTCGGGAGAAAGTAGTGACATGCCGCGTAAGCGAAGCGGAGAGTAAACATGGGCCGGCACAGTCAGCAAAATACTTCTAAAACACCTGGAGTATTGCGGTGCGTATAGTACGGACCACAATATAATGTGTGAACATAACCCAAGATCTCTGACAACTCTTAGGCTATGGCTACACTGCATCAGACAAAAAACGTCCAAAAGCAGCTGTTTTTTTCCGATACATGACCGCGGTTTTTGTCTCGTTTTGCATCTAAACCGCGGTTGCTTCTCTTTTTTTTTTTTTTTTTAACGTAACCCAAACAATTGTAAAGAACTAAAGTGCCGGCATATTATACAACATGTTGTATAATACGGTGGCGCCGAAAAACAATCATAGAAAAGACGAGCTGTGGAGACTACAACTCGTCTTTTCTATTGCCGCCTATATGGCTGCACAAACGACCGTATTATCGGTGCTTTTAAAATCCTAAAAGCGGCAAAAATACGATCGTAAAACTGTGCAGTGGAGACATAGCCGTATGGAACGGAAAAACCTACTTTGAACTAATACTGTGCACAGCTGAGGGTTTGCTACAAACCCAATCACACATTCTGCCTGATATACTGTAACGAAATAAGACAGCAGGAGAGAGATGCGTAATGATCATGTATTTAGCTCACAGAGCGTTGTCCAGATTGAATACTATTGTAGCAAACTCTCAGTTGTGAGACAAAGCAGATTAGTATTGAAGGGCAAGGACATAGCCAACTGAGATGGCCCATACTACCGAATGACAGGACATTGAAAAAGCAGCATATGTAGCGATAATAAAAGGTATAAATAATACCGCCACATAACAATAAGAGGTATAAATAATACTGCCATATATCAGAGAACTCATATAGTAGCACTTTATAGCAGAAAGTCACCAATTTCTTATTTCCTACCAAAAAGATACAATCTTGGGTCAAGCTGAACCTCAAGCGCAACACTACTGACCACCAGAACAACCAAAATGGGTGGTGATCTTGTCGCACAGTTAGGGACCATTTACACAAAGCAAGCAGATAAGTGGTCAGCAGAAACTAGTGTTGCGCCCTGAATTTGGGTCAGGACAATTTGGCCCAACACAAATTTTGGGCAACCTATCAGAAGCCTTTTGGAAAATTGGGGATCCCATCGGAATCCTGCCAGTGCCACGAAAAAGTGTTTTATGACTGGCAGGAATCCAATTGGTTCCCTCATTTTCCCAAAGCTGCTAATTGGTTGCTTAAAATTTGGATCGGGACAAATAGTCCCAACCCAACTCTGAAGCGCAACACTATCAAAAACATTGCTACTGATCAGAAAAGGATCAGAATGTATTGGGTACTAATGTCTATGGTAGGTCTGCACAACATATGGCCCACAAACTGGACCATCAAGGTGTGGGGCTTGTACACACCCTGCCCCTCCCCCGCTCTCCCCCCAAAAAAATAGAATATAAAAAAAAAACCACGGCCTCCTCGGCTGGTGCAGAGGCCTTCCCATTGGTTTAAGGGCATTTCTGGGCAGTCCGGGAGCATACCTGGGCAGTTTTAGTTGCCACCTCATACCAAGTTGTGCAGGTCTGGTCGGGCTATGGGGAATGTAATATGATCTTTTGCCAAAGAACAGATAAGTAAACCTCCCTCCCTTATAGAGTACAGTGAATCTCCACCTTGAACACAATTTTTTTAAACCGCTCCAAAACACATAAATAAATAATACAACCATCACTGATATTAGTTGGAGCTTACTGCTTAGTGTTTATACATTAAACTCTTAAAATGTATGCGGTAGGCTCCTAAGCTCCCTCTAGTGGCGTCTGCAGTCAGGCAAAATTGTATAATTTAACTTGATGTCAATGAAGGGAATTTGAACCGGGAGCTATAAAGAATTATTACAACATTATCGAGCACAGAAGGGGTAATAGACATACTAGTGTATCGCAAAAAATTAGACTATCATTAAAATTAAAGGGGTTCTCCAGGATCTTTTTATTTGTTATAGGGCTCACAAATGTATTCTATTAAACCTTGTAATTCATACTGCACTGAGTCTATACAATATATGGGTTTCTCTATTCGACTTAAAGGGGTTTTGCCACAAAGTGAGTTGCTTATCTCTTATCTGGCTCAGGAGAAAAGATAAACAAATCATGAACACTGCAGTGGTGAGAGGGAGGATGGTTAGCAGAGAGTGAGAAATGTTTTTTTTGGATGTGCATAACCATATATTGCTTCTAGTTTGAGTTTGGAGGTAGTGGCTGCCTACATTTTGGTTTTTGCACTCCACCCACCTTGACAGGTTTTAAATCAGTGCAGTGTGTTCAAAAGTCGGTGCCTTCACTCTCTGAGATATGGAAGTCTGAACAGAGTCCATGAGAGGTAATAATAGTGCAATAATAGTGTAGGACCACTTGCCTTGAGATCCCGTTGAAGTTCGGAGGTGGTTTAAGCAGTTTTGATCAAAAATGTGAACTGAGAATCTCAAAAAAAAAAAAAAAAAATCATATCCTAGATAGCAGAAATGCTTTTTTCAAAATTCCTATGTCCCCTTTGATAGTGCTCCAGTTTATAGTGTGCCACTGTTTTTTGGAATAAGAAAGAAGGGAGCGTCTGCAATGTTTACTCAAATAATAACATTACAACCAGTGGATTGTCTATACAGCCAAAAGCCTCATACACTGCACTTTCTCCACAGTCCCTTGCAAGCTTATTCATGTTCCCTGTCATCAGATAAGAAGTGCAAACAGGCAAGCACTGACAGATCAGCTCATGTCAGTGTACTGGTCGGTCTAATGTAAATTGTCGGGAAACAAAGGGGGGCTGAGCAATGCTGTAGCTCTCAAAGGCTTCACTTTTTTAATGACATATATTTAGAAAAGTGATTAAATATCCATTTTGGAGGCTCCCACGTCAACATTACATCGTGGCAAAACCCCTTTAAATTACTGATATCAATTCTCTATTTGGAGATATTCTAATTTTTTGAGATGCACTAGTACTTCTGGGTGGTACCCTCACTGTTCTAATGCTGTGTTTAGGGTCACAAACTGGGGAGGGGGGGAATAGATGTAATTTATTCAGGAATACCATCACCAAATATCCATGTACAGACCTGTCCAGTGAAGAGCTTCCAATGAGAGGACACTGCGTATGATGTATCCATGAAGAGAGAGGGGAGGGCCATCCCTGATGAAATACACAGCATCTTCAGAGCCAGGATAGCGCCATCTACCGACTGCCCCTTTAACACCTAAGGAAGCAAGTTGCAATTTACTAAACCAGTGTTAAATAGGTGGCATGTCGGCCTGTAAATATTCAGCAATACTGGGAGGTCAGGACACACGGTTCTCAGCTCTTCCGCATGCAATGTGCACAGTAATCAGGATGTCATTGATTTCTATGGTCGTCTTGTCTCCTCTATCAATACTGTAATAATAATAATAGTTTGTTCTCATCCGGACCGCAGGCCTCGACCTTACATAATCCTGCGCTAATAGGGGCGGACGTGCGGGGTCATTCTCTGCATTTCCCGATACATTCCAGGAATAATGGTCGCTCGCCATCTCAGCAATCTCCCAGCAAAGGGTCGGATGTGACGTCATGGGCCTGGTTATCTGGGGGAGTATTTAAACTGCTCAATTTCATGGAAGACATTTTTTTATTTTTTTTTTACTGCAACTTTCATAATTGGGAAAACCATGCTATATTATAAAAACTGCTGCCATTTTGCTACAATTATGAAAATTACAGCAAAAAAAGTACCACAAAAAGCAACTTATGGAAATACACCCTGAACCCATTCACCGATTCTTTCCCAGACCCAGAACTTTTTTCATTTTTTCCATTTACATAGACTTTTTGTTTTTTTGTGGGACAAGATGGACGTTTTAATGGTACCATTTACTGTACAATAAAATGTACTGGTAAGATAAAGAAATCATTCTTTGTGGTGCAAAACGGTTTTGTTTTTATGGAGATCAGTGTGAGGCGTGTGGGAGTTCTCAGTACATAACACAGCTCTCCACTGTACTGGGATCTCCCATAGAACAGAATCGAGAGAACACAGCGCTCCCCTGTACTGGTAAATCCCATAGAACAGAATGGAGAGAACTCTGTGCTCCTATGTACTCGGATCCACCATAGAACACAATGGAGAACACAGCGTTCCTCTGTACTGGGAACTCCCATAGAACAGAATGGAGAACACAGTGCACCCCTGTACTGGGAACTCCCATAGAGGAGAATGGAGACCACAGCGCTCCCCTGTACTGGGAACTCCCATAGAACAGAATGGAGTACACAGCGCTCCCCTGTACTGGGAACTCCCAAAGAACAGAATGGAGAAACAAGGCTCCCCTGTACTGGGAACTCCCAAGAACTGAATGAGAGAAACACAGCGCTCCCTGTACTCGGAACTCCCAACAAACAGAATGGAGAACACAGCGTTCCCTGTACTGGGAATCCCAATAGAAATAGATGAAACAAAAAGTTCCCTGTACTGGGAACTCTCATAGAACAGAATGGAGGACTACACAGCATCCCCTGTACTGGGAATCTCCCATAGAACAGAATGGAGAACACAGCGTTCCTTGTACTGGAACTCCCATAGAACAGAATGGAGAACATATGCTCCCCTGTACTGGGAACTCCCATAGAACTGAATGGAGAAACACAGCGCCCCTGTACTGGGAACTCCCATAGAGGAGAATGGAGACAACAGCGCTCCCCTGTACTGGGAACCCTATAGAACACAATGGAGAAACAGCGTTCCCTGTACTGGGAACTCCCATAGAACAGAATGGAGAACACAGCGCCCCTGTACTGGGAACTCCCCATAGAGGAGAATGGAAAACAACAGCGCTCTCCTGTACTGGGAACTCCCATAGAACAGAATGGAAAACACATTGCTCCCCTGTACTGGGAACTCCCATAGAACAGAATGGAGAGAACCCAGCGCTCCCCTGTACTGAGAACTCCCATAGAACAGAATGGAGAAACACGCGCTCTCCCTAGAACAGAATGGAGAGAACACATTGCTCCCTGTACTGGGAACTCCCTAGAACAGAATGGAGAGAAACACAGGCTCCCCTGTACTGGGATCTGCCATAGAGCAGAATGGAGAGAACACAGCGCTCCCCTGTACCGGGAACTCCCATAGAACAGAATGGAGAACACAGCACTCCCTGTACCGGGAACTCCCATAGAACAGAATGGAGAGTCATGTGCAAGTGTGAGCAGCGTTCCGTTCTGAGCCAAGCCCTGTTCCTGAAATAGGTACACGACCCATCAGACTTTGATGGCAAATTCTAACGTAACACCATCTAAGTCAATGATCGAAACCTCCCCTCCCCTTTTAGATAGACTCTCAAGGTTTTGTGGAAAAATTCCCTGAGGGGCGACGAGACTGAAATCACCCAAAAATGACCGGGATGCACAAATCATGCCAACATCATGTGAACAGAAAATGCATCGCATGACACACAGCAGTCCATGCCGTATCCACGCACAAGAAGGAAACTGGCAGAAACTGCTTAAAGGGGAACTCTATTAAAATGATGTTTTTTTTCCAATTGATGCGGGTGAGAAGACGACACTGGCAAAGTCTGCGATCTCAGAACACCACCAATTCCAGATGGACAGTTCTCTATATAGAGGTTCGACCCCTCTGACACTGCCTGGAGATTCGACCCTTCTTCTCTCCTCTATGTCCTATCAGGAGATTCCGGTGCCTGGATTCCCCCCATTTAAATAACTTGTAAGTATTCCCTACAAATCAGCAGATCAGGGCCACATGTGACATGAAGATCCCCGATAGGGAAATCCTATTCATTTACTATGAACGCTGCCACCCACATTGACTAATGGAAATGAAGGTAGCATGAAAAGCCATGCTGCAGCACTCCTCACAGGAAATCCACCCTACCCGAAATAATCTAGCGGCATCTACTGGATGTTGCTGGTGTAACAGGACTATATAAACTTAGCCGATATTTCGAGGCAGGAAAAGCTGAATCAAATGCGATTCATGAAACAGAGAGAAAGAAGAGAGAGGAAACAGTCAGCAATGCAATGGCTGTAATGACAATGGACGGCCCACCTGCTCGGTGGCTGCTTGGTGACTCTCTACAGCTTTTACAAAGAGGGAAAGCTTCTCTTCTGCCTGTGGAAAGAACGGAGATGGAAGATTAAGAACGTAGCGGCAGAGGTCAATCAGTTCAATCAGGTCTCAAGCTTCCTCATCTTCCGCAGACTTTGTTGCAATGTAGGTAACAGTCACCGGTTTATGATGGAGAAGAGCAACTTTCACTGATGCTAGGTTTTGCGCAAAATATTGACTTGACTGATACATTGTAACAAAATCATTAACTGTTCTGAGCAAAAGTGGGAGGACAGGCGGGTTTAAAAGGGGATTTTCTACTTTGCAGAAATCCCTTTCTGAGGCCGTCTCGTCATGTGCTACGAGCCGGCCTCAGAGAACGGGGAGAGGATGCGCTTGTGCAGCTCTCCCCCGATTATGTCTATGGGAGTTCCGAATATACCGAGCACGCTCGCTTTGCTATATTCGGATCTGCCATAGACATAAATGAGAGAGAACTACGTAAACGCTGTCATCTTCCCGTTGTCCGAGGCTGACTCGTAGCAAGTGACGAAACGGCCTCAGAAAGGGATTTCTGCAAAGTGGCAAAACCCCTTTAAAGAGATTGCCCATTAGGTGAAAAAATAATTTGCCGGACTAGGGGCCTAAACATTAGGAGCATTTTTGAAAATTGGAAAACTGCTTTAATTTTTTTTCCTATTTTTAAAGAGGACCCGTGACCTCCCCTGACCTGTCTGCCTTAGTAAATCCTTGTGAAGTAACAATCCTGGAGCCTCTTCTCTTAGAACTCTGTGTTGTGCTGTTCCTCTGTTACTCCTCCTAGAAATGTATCACTGAATCAGTCAGATGGGCGTTACCATTCCAGTTATAAGAGGGAGTGTCTCTGAACACACACGGACTGCCAGCACTGATTGGACAATATCAGACTGTGCATGGAGACACCCCCAATTGTTAAACACCCATCTGACAGATTCAGTGATACATTTCTAGGAGGAATAACAGAGGAACAACACCGAGTTAGAACACAAAATGCTCCAGAATTGTTCTATCACAGGGAACTCAAAAATTTAGCAAAGCAGACTCGTCAGGAGATCCAATAGGTCCTTGTTCAGATCCACCTAACTGACCAGAAGATACTTTTTTACAACTAATGGACAACCCCTTTAATGTACGGTCATCTAGTAGCTAACAGTTACAAAGAGTGTCTCCCATTCTGGACGACCAAGCACGCCCATGGATTGCACAGACGGTCCATTAGCTGCCAGATTTCCAGACAGACATAGGCTGATCGCTGGGGGTCTCATTAACATTTTAATTTTGGAGGACACAAAAAGGTATTAAAAAAAAGCAATATTTTTTCCATTTACTGACAGCAATAAGGGGTCTTGAAAATTACCTCTACTGTACCCAGCGCTGCTATTTACACGAGACCTGGTCACATGACATTACCCCTCCCGGACACTTACTGGTTTTTGAGGGTCATCTGCAGCTTGAACAAATTCTAGTGCTTCCGGGGAGGAGCAGCGCACGACATCCGATCGCCCCCTATGAAACGCACGGAGCGAGACGGCCTCGGTCGTTGCACATAATGATCCGTGTAACCTGCACAAACAAGCAAACTCTCAGCACCACAGCAAGTGGGATTTACAGGCGGGAAATCTCAACCCCCTGCCCCTCCTGTACCTGTAATATCCCAGCTGCAGGCAGATTTGCAGGAACGCACCCGGACTCATGTTGTACCTCTGCGGAAATTTCTTTCCAAAGTCGGGAAAGGAGAAACAGCAGATGTCGAGGTCACTAACCAATCTGACAAAGAGGAGAAATGCAACCGGCAGTCAGAAATGGAGTAAAGATACAAGAAAGAAATGGTCTCGTGAAAAAAGAAATGGATCAAGTGAAGATAACGTCCCCCTGGCATAATGTAGAGCAGTAGAGAAATTTAGGTCTTAGGGCCACATTAGCATTATGGTCGCCCTCAAATGGCCGTTGAAGTGAAAATTACGTCTCCTTGGCATATTGTAAAGCAGTTATCGGTTTGTGTCAAGTGAAATTTAAAAGGGGATTTATCGCTTCATCATTTCGTCTGTTTTTTGTAGTTTCAGTTTCTTAGCTCCTCAAATCCAGGGGCGTTTTTTTCCCCTCCCAGCTGGGTGTTTCTTAACTGAAGGGGGATGACATCATCCCCCCATCACTGTTCATGCTCGCTCCGAGTCAGTGTGTTTGTTTGAGATCAGTGGGAGGGGATAGCACATCCCTGCTCTCCCCCCCCCCCCTCTCTGTCTGAGTCTACATGTCACTGTGTTATTCTTCTCCCTATGCAGTCTTTTTTTGTAAGAGCTGTTTACATACCACAGCCCTGTATTCAGTCTAGACAGCCTTCTATGAACTCAGAGCACTGATCTTTTCTTCTCTCACAGCTGGAAGTCTGTTACAGTTGAATCCAGTCTTCTATGAACTCAAACAGAGCAGCACAGATCTGTCTCCTTTCTATGTTTACACGCAGGAGCATTAAGGCACCGGGCACAATTCTGCTGTTTCCTGATTGTAGAAGCAACTGCAGGGTTACTGCTGCTGGCTGTGCAGAGTGAAATGTTGCCGGCCCCTTATTCTGAGTGAGAGCGGCAGGAATGCACGGGGGAATACGACCGGGGGCTGAACAGAATGTAAATTAGTAGAGCCGTCAGCCAATGAAATGAAAGGAGGTGGAATCAGACCGGCACTTGGGAACAGTTTACAGAAATAGAAGATAAGGGAGACCGTGAAAACAAGACAGCTTTGCCAATGACATCCAGTTGCAAAGTTGTTTGTTTTCACTGTCCCCTTATTCTGAAGACCATTTAATGAAATTATACAACCCCTTTAAGTCCTATTTGGTTACCCTCAAATGGCCGCAGAGAGTGGCTTATGAGAAAAAGAAAAGAAATAGATCAAGTGAAGATTATGTCCCCCCCTGGCATAATATAGAGCAGTTTCCGTTTTGTGTCAAGTGAAATGTAAGTCCTAGGGCCACATCAGCATTATGGTTGCCATCAAATGGCCATAGAGGGTGGTTAGGGAGCCTGGGTAAGGCTGGCAGAGCTGTGCCACTGCTTGCAAATTGCTCAAAAGAACGGTATGGAGTCTGAATCTAAGATGGCGCCCTCTCAATGTATGGAAAAGTGTCAAACTGGTCTTTCTGTGTCTGGACCTTTTCCATCACTGCTTGCTGTGTGAAAGCTCTAACGGGCCACTTAAAATTTCGCTCACGGACCATGAATTTGACACATGTCCTAGAGGGACATAATCTTCACTTGATCCACAAACCTCCAGCTATAGGAAATATCAGGATATACAGATGTCATTGATAGTTACACCAACTGGGAACCCCTCGATATGAGCCAGAGCAGAGATCCCAAGTCAAAGGCCTCACTCAACCTGTCCATGAATGCTCCCTGGGCCATACCTTGCTGGATGTGCCCGATGACGAGCCACATCCTTGGTTATGTGGGTTATTTTAAAGAGAAATGTTCTCATCTTACTGATGACACCACCATTGTCAGCCCCATCACTCACATGTCCAGGTTCTGCTTGGCCTGTTCTACATGCTGTTTGATCTCTGGTGGGAAGTTGAAGTACAGCTTTCGTGGTGGAGGAATCCTGATGAGCGGAGTGCGAGGCGGCAGCAGACTGGGGCCCTCAGAACTAGAAGAAAGGGCCAGGAGTGGGTGAGACTGGCATATTACAACATGGCAATAAACTGTATAACAGATACGGATATATATAACATCATGCACATAGATATAATCGTAACATCAGCGAAAATCTTCAATTCAACCACTTCATGACCAAAGGATTCGGATATTTAACAGTTTTAATTTACATCTCAGTTGAACTTTTGCTGGTGGCTAAGCCAAGCAACACTTTCCATTTAACATCTCTCCGAAAACCTTAAGAAGCTAAGAATCAGTACATAAACGTTTGGGGACAGTGTCGGGGCATTTATAATGGGGGGTGTACTCACCATGCTGTTTTAACAGAGCCTGCACTTCACAACCAGCTTTAGGCTCCCACTTCCTGTTCGGGCTGTGGGCGGTTCTACAGCTTCAGGCTCCCCCTTCCTGTTCAGGCTGCTGGCGGTTCTACAGCTTCAGGCTCCCACTTCCTGTTCAGGCGTTGGCGGTTCAGCTTCAGGCTCCCACTTCCTGTTCAGCTGTGGGCGGGTTCTACAGCTTCAGGCTCCCCTTCCTGTTCAGGCTGTGGGCGTTTACAGCTTCAGGCCCCCCTTCCTGTCAGCTGCTGCGGTTCTACGCTTCAGGCTCCCACTCGTAGGTGCGGCGGTTCTACAGGTTCAGGCTCCACTTCATGTTCAGGCTAAGGGGGATATACAGCTTCAGGCTCCACTTCCTGTTCAGGCTAAGGGGGATATACAGCTTCAGGCTCCCACTTCCTGTTCAGGCTGTGGGCGGTCTAAGCTTCAGGCTCCACTTCCTGTTCAGGCTGTGGGCGGTTCTACAGCTTCAGGCTCCCACTTCCTGGTCAGGCTGTGGGCGGTTCTACAGCTTCAGGATCCCAATTCCTGTTCAGGCTCTGGGCGGTTCTGCAGCTTCAGGCTCCCACTTCCTGTTCAGGCTGTGGGCAGCTCTACAGCAGTGACTGTCAATTCAGCTCTGCTAGCTGAGCGTGTTAGAGGGACATTGGTGATGGAGGGGTTTAAACAGCAAGGAGCAATGTTAGAGCTCTAAAGGGTTAAAGTTTGTCAATGTGAAAGATAAACAAAACTCCTGTGCTGCTGCTTAAACATAGCAGATAGTGAGGTCACCTTCCTGGTCACTGCTAGAGCGGTGGTAGGTAATCTAGAGAAGATTGTGTACACAAGCAGGAAATACGAAACAAAGAAAAATCAAAACAGCAATGTATTTGTTTTTTTTTGTTTTTTTTAAACCTTTTCCTACATGTTTAAAGCCAAATCAATGTGGTAAGAAACCCCCTTTAAGTCCTTGCATTCCAGGCCTCATTTATTCCATAAGGAGGAAGGGAAAAAAGTGAAGAAGGAAAGAGTCAGAGATCCATATCTATCGCTACTCCCTACCGAATCCCACACTTTTGGCGTATGTCAGTGAAATACTTTTTTCGAGATATACCAACATATTCCGTTGCAAGGTTATAAGAATTTATAGGGCAAAACATAGCCTGTTTTTGCTCTCCTTTCTGATTGTGTACCCTTTCTCTGCTCAACAAGTGGTCTCCCACACTTTTGTATCTAGCACATGAAACACTTGCAACTAGTAAATAGAGCAAATAAAGTCCAAAAGAACTTTATGTGCCAAAAAATCCATATTTGCTTCCTGCAGGGATTTGAACCTAGAACCCCTATGATGAAAGGTAGAAGTGCTAACCACTCAGCTACGTACATTGTAGTTACTCACAGCTATTTACATAAACAGATCTTTGTTTGACCACACTGTGGGGAAAGACATAGTGATGTCAGCCTGATGGGTCAAATAATATGCAGTTCCAACAAATCTAACACTCCCCCTTTTGAACACACTGATAGTTGAAGCAGGAGAAACTAGGCATGAAATGCCTTCATGGTAAAAACTCTTTTAAGGAGGACTTGTGGTAAAATCATAGCACTCATTGAGTGCTAAGGTTTTACAGCGTATTCTCCAACACGTCCTGAGAAAGAAGTGACATTAATTCTTCCCACCGCTTACGTGCGGGGGACATCGAGAGTGGAGGGGGATTGGCTCACAGTGCTTTAGAAGTACATGCAGGCCAGTGTACTTCTAAAACACCCAGCGTACAGCGGAGTGCACAACATGTCGCGCTATATGCCGGCAAAAATCCATGTAAATTCACCCAAAATTTTGCAAATGACGCTTTCATATTAGTATGTCTGTATAGGTAAATCAAGGAAAACAAAGCAGTAGGACATGCACATCACGTTCTGGCCATCCGACGCCAATACACGTCGGGATCTTATCAAAAAGGTATTCAAATGTATAGCATGGCATAGGAGCCAAACATTGGCCCTATCAGGTTTCTATATGTCGGTGGTATACGTTTAAAGTGCCAGACACAAAAATTGCACTCTACAACTCGTGTCCAGCAATAAGACATATTCTACTTTGAATTGACCAAACACAGTCCTACAGCCTTTTAGGAAACAATGAGGCACAATTCGACCCCCTCCCTTACAATGCTCATAGCTATTTTTGCACTTCAGATTAGATTTGGACCCATGTTGACGGAAAAAACATGCAACCAATCATTGGCCATTTTCCAGACAGGAAAAAGTAAGTGTTTAATTCATTGATCAGATATAGTTCCTTTTTTCTGCCTGGAAAAACCCGGTGATTGGTTATACCATTTTCCAAAAATGGGCGACAAAATGAGGGTCAGGCTGAACCAACCCGAATTCGAAGGGCAACAGTAATCAACAAAACTCCACACAGAAAAAAATAAAGTGCCAAAGGAGAAAACTCTAATAATAACGAATACAAAGTAAAATATCAATCGTGTCAAATTAGTAAAAGGGGTTGTCTCACTACATAAATTAGCTTTCAACATGTAGGGAATAATAAATGAAAACTTTTTCTAAATACAGGCAGTCCCCGACTTACATCGTTCCGACTTACATACGTCCCCTAGTTACAAACGGAGACTTATGGAGCATGGCTGACATTCAACACTGAGTCACGCCCCATGATAACCAAGTGCCAGCATGCCACAGCTGCACATGAGATACAGAACGTTAGGTGAAATCTTCTAAAAAAGGGCAGAGACAGCAAAACAAATGTAAAAACTGTTCCCTGTACTACCCCAATTTTTTTTTTGCTGGAATTACATTTAATAAACATACCTGTTCCGACTTACATACAAATTCAACTTAAGAACAAACCTACAGTCCCTATCCCGTTTGTAACCCGGGGACTGCCTGTATATTGTTTTGTTTATTTTCCTTTTTTGATGGATTTACTGACTCTGAGTGACAAAGTTCTCTGTACCGTCTGCATCTCCCGTTTCTTCTCTCTGTTGCACACAGTTTCTCTGTTACGTCCTGCTCTCTCCTTATCTCTATGCTCTTTGTCTTATCTGAGAGCAGGGAGTGATGTCACCAAAGGTCGGCACACAGGATGGCCGGCAGCTTGAGATCAGAGTATGTTATCTCTAACTAACAAAGGAGACTGACTACTTGTTTACTTTGAGCTCTGAAGCTCTCTGCTCTATAGATAAGATCTCCTCCTCTCATGTCAGTGCAATTAGAAGAGCTGTGAATATGGAATGGAGATGTCTATCACTGCTAAGGAGCCACCCACAGCCTAACCAGAACAAATGGAAAGCAGGAATCTGAAGCTGCTGATGGCTCTGTGTATCAGCATGGTGAGACAACTCATTTAAAAAGACAGCCACCGTCTGGCAGAAATAGATTAAAACCATGTGTCCTACCCTGAGATGTATCAGCTGCCTTTTATGTGCTTGGTAAGACCTGGGCTGGAGTATTGAAGAGACCTCTCCCACCCAGGCTCTCCGGACGCTCCATAAAAAACCTGGACCCGAACTTCACAAGAAACAACAGCTCAGCAACGTAACATCGCTGGCAACAGATTGTAGGGTTTTTATATCACAGAGGCGAGCCACCTTGGTGAAACATACCTGCTATCAACCACTCTACCTTGGCATATACATAGAAGAGTCTAAGAAGCTAAGCATTTATATAGATGCATCTTTTTTATTAGGAGCTTTGTTGGTTTGGTGAAATGCTATAACAAACTGAGATAATCACTTACCAGTAGTCAAACACGTGGCGCAGCATGGTCAGCACCGCAGAGGCATCAGCTGTCGCTTGGTCATAAATGAGTCCACAGGTCCCATCTTCTCCCACCACAAACTGCAGGCGACATAGACAGTGTTACTCAGTGCTATGGATTATCATGTTTCTGGAAGTTAGTTGTTAGGGGCAATGCAGTGAGATATTAGGAAGACCAAAAAGAAACTATTCAACAATTACATAGGGGATTAACAAAATCTATCTAACCACAAGAAGAAAAAAAAAATCTACCCTTTAAAAACATCACAATTACCACTTTAAAACATCACTTAAAAGATTAATCAAAATTCCAATACCCAATTAAAAGGCATAGAGAGAGCGGTTTGTAGTCTTACTCACCACCTCCCATCCATAGCATTCCTGGTCCAAAAAAGTAGTTTCATCCGAAACGTTCTCAATTTGCATAAAATTTCCCGAAAATTGATTCCGGATGCTGTTGTAAATAAATAAGGTCAGGGTCTTCTGTCCCTCTCAACTATTGGACCCTATACCTTACCCTTCGCGGGGCACCCGCCATGATGAGAGCGACCCCGCAAAGATACCCCTATAGACACTCCTTACTTTACCCTCATCTTTAGTCTCAAAAATAGGTGTGTCTAAAATAATCTAAAAAAATTGACCCAGACGGGTTACTCCTTAGACTGTATCGTCTTTTCTTCAGTAGGCTACCTTTTCCCAATAAGGGTATGTTCACATGGCTTATAGCGGCGCGTATAGTACTGCTATTCCACGTAATTCCAAAGCACGGGTGGAGCGGGGTGGTCCGACACCCAGCCGGCCCCACTGACTCGCATCGTCAGCGGCGAGTAAGTGCCATGAACAACTGACATGTCAATTCTCGCCCCGGGCGTACAATACAATCATATTGTACGCACGGGGAGATGACACATAATCCAGAGTTATGAGAGCTATGAATTACCGTATCTGCGGCGCGCATTTCGCCACGTATTGCGCTTTATACACGGCGAACATACGCGGTGAAATAAGCCGTGTAAACATACCCTAAGGGTTGGGGTAATCACAAATAATAGTGAAAACACATTCAAAACTGGGGTTAAGGGGTTAAACTGGGGTTAAGTATGCCCCTGAAAGTATGGACAACACTATGTCCTTTTAACCACAGTTTTGAATGTGTTTTCACTATTTTTTGTGATTACCCCAACCCTTATTGGGAAAAGGTAGCCTACTGAAGAAAAGACGATACAGTCTAAGGAGAAACACATCTGGGTCAATTTTTTTGATTATTTTAGACACACCAATTTTTGAGACTAAAGATGAGGGTAAAGTAAGGAGTGTCTATAGGGGTATCTTTGTGGGGTCGCTCTTATCATGGCGGGTGCCCCGCAAAGGGTAAGGTATAGGGTCCAATAGTTCAGAGGGACAGTAGACCCTGACCTTATTTATTTACAACAGCATCCGGAATCAATTTTCTGGAAATTCATGCGAATTGAGAACGTTTCGGATGAAACAAACTTTTTTTGGACCAGGAATGCTGTGGATGGGAGGGGGTGAGTAAAACAACAAACCACTCTCTCTCTATGCCTTTTAATTGGGTATTAGAATTGTGATTCATTTTTTAAGTGATATAATGTAAGTGATGTTTTAAAGGGTAGATTTTTTCTTGTGGTTATATAGATATTAGGAAGGACCATTAATGACACCAATAACCAGGTCTGTGACTCGTCCTATGCAGAGGTTTCTGAAAAATACAGCAGATGGTGATAGCCTCCACAGGAAACCAAGGGAGGGGAATAACGCCACTTTTCTCAAGTCCAGAAAGACCCAATTATACATTGATATTGGAATGAGACAATACGACTGAATAACTACACTGAGCATCCTTTCATTTGCACGAAAAGTTGGGTGTTGGTGGCAACAATGGTGGCCACATGGTTCTCAATCAGCTTCTCCAGAAAAAGGTAAAAAAAAAAAAATTCAGACGTTCATAATGGCAGCAGTATGTGTGAATACAAGAGACCTTGTAACATCTCGTATTCAGAGAAAGCGTAATCTTCTTCAATCAACTTGTATCTCCCCTCTCCCTAAATATGATATGTATTGATATAGCACAACATGAACTATACACATATGGCAGACATTCACATTTCATCTAGCAAACGGCTACTTTAGTGAAAAATAGCAAAAGAGGTGAACTGTGTTGTGACTAGTGTAGGGCCTTAGGGGGCTGGTGCGTGATATGGGGGTGCAAAAATGAGATTCCCTGTGTTATGTTCTTTCCTCCAGGAGTCGTAGCCAAGTGCATCTGTTTCTTTAAGGAAATTATGGAGCAGAGTATTTACCTGTAAAGTCTTGTCAAACCAGCGATTGCCGCTGTTGGCGTGGCTCCCCCCTCCGTGCAGCATCTGGGCCGCGGTGCGGCTGCTGTACAGGTCCTCTGAATACTTCAGCGATGTGGCATCTAGGCACACGGTGAAGAGGCTGCCTTGGATGCTGCGCACAGACTCCCGGTTCAGCCGATCTGGGAGAGCAGAGCAGAGACACAGCGTTATCATGGTGTCGCCTCCCTACATCTCTTATCCATTTTCCTACTAAGCTTACCTCGGATTAGGGTGCTGTACGCTCGCCCCCAGCTGTTTCGGTGGTCTGTGGTGAGCACCCCAACAGGCTCTTTGTCAGTCTTTTTGGAGTGTGCCCGTACGAACAGCAACTGCTGGTGAATCTGATCTTCTGTCAGCGGTTTGAGCGTCACTTTTGCAGTCCCAGCTAAAAAAAAGGGGAGAGGCACAATAAAGTGGGCTGAGGACACCAGGGATAATTCCTACCCTGATACGGAGCACTAGTTCCGCCATATAAGAAAAATTAGGTCCATGGGAAAAAAGTAGATCTGTGTTCCATTCCCTTCATTGGATCAGCAATGGGAAATCATTTTCTTGGTAAAGAAATTTTCAAAATGTGATGTTTTTTAAACGGACAATATTTTACGGGGTGTTTCCCCCACTGGTTTTAAACATGTAGTCAATGGTTTAAAAAAAAAATTTAAAAAATTTAAAAAAATACAAAATACATTGTGTTTGAATTTTTCTCCCCTTCAGCGTAAAATTGCTTATCTCCCGCTTGTGTAAAAGTTCCCAGTTTAAAAATAAAACCTCCCTTGGGTCTGCAGTGGTCAGAATGGACCTCACTCCCTGCTGTGTTTATCAGCAGCACAGGAAAAGGGTTTTTTTTTTATGACAAATGTAACCTTAGAGCTTGAGTTTGTGCCCCCGCTGTAAAAAAAAACCCCCATCAAAAATGTCCCCCAAGCAATCTAGGTAAGAATAGCGAGCTGAAGTTTTGAGTCACTTTCTGCGAACGCCCACAGCCCGACAGGAAGTGGGGCCCCGAAGCTGTAAACCCCCAGCCCGAACAGGAAAATGGAGCCTAACTTGGGGCCGCCCCCAAAACCCACAGGGACGGAGCCTGAATTGGAAAGCCCCAGCCCCGAAAAAGGAAGGGAGCCCGAAAACTTAGAATTTTCCCCCAGCCGAGAAGGAAGGGGAGCCTGAAACATAGCCGCCCAGGAAAGGAAGGGGAGCCCGAAACTATAGAGCCGCCCACAGCCCGAACAGGAAGGGAGCCTGAAAATTAGAGGCCCCAGCCGAACAGGAAGTGGGGGCCCGAAACTATAGAGCCGCCCACAGCCCGAACAGGAAGTGGGAGCCTGAATCTGGGGAGAAAAGCAAGCATTGTGAAACAGCCAGATGGGAAAACCCCTTTAGAAGTTGAGAAAAACTTGAAAAGCCCCTTTTTATAAATTGATGGAAAGAAACAAGCAATTCTGCTCCTGCTTGCTACCTCACTCTGTCACGGTGTTGCAAAATATCATCTTTCAAGCTTTGTCTGGCTTGTAAATGTAGAAGACATTAGGAGAAGTGAAAATTAAAAAATGAGAACTAAAGACTGCAAAGAGACAGAAGTATGCCACCTAGACAGGGACAGAAACGGGGACTGGCATCTTAGAAGACTGACTGCAAGACTGCTTGTGAAAGAGAAAAATAATATGGACGGCAGGCAGGGCAGATACACGTAGTTACATAGTCATTACGACCAAAATACAACTAATGATTGG
>JAODAL010027855.1:0-54277 GCA_025379985.1 Phyllomedusa bahiana
CCAGATTTTTCTTTTGGCTCTACCCCCCCTTATGTATGACCTTAGAAGAAAAGGGTCATACATTCTGGCACATTCTACACTACCTTAAAGGGTTGCTCACTAAAAGGGATTTTTTTTATGTTAAGTTTTGTAAAAAAAACCCTTTGGAATTTGTGTCCATTAACATGTTCCTACCTATTCTAGATCCCCCTTTGTATGGGCGCATCAGTCCCCAGGCGCTATAGCTACAGACCTTTTTATCCTCCTGATAGGCTCCCAGCACGGTTGTATAGTACAGCCAGGCTTCACTGCGCCTAGTAAACCCAGTAAACATGCCCTAAATTAAAAAGTGAAAAAAAGGGAAAAAGGACTGAGGTAAAAATGAAGTGGGGCAGGAACAACCCCTTAAAGGTATTTATAACGGGCCTGTAAACGAAACGTTATCTGTCCCCCGGGGGTTGAAATTTTGGTGGTTTTAAAACCCTTTAAAAAATATCAGTGGTTTTATTTTGTGAACCCAATTCTAAAATTTTTGATGTTTTTAAAAAATTTAAAAACATAAAACCTAAAAAATTTTTGGTAATTAAAAATGTGGATCGGGGAACATGTAGAAAATGTTAGGTCTAAGACTTTCTTTTTGCTCATAACAACCAATCGGTTATAGAACCAATCAGAGTCATAGCAACCAATCAGAGCGCATAGAAAAAAACAAAATCAGACGCCCCAATAACCCCAAACCCAATGGCTATAACAACCAATCAGAGCCCAGAGCAACCAGTCAGAGCACATAGCAACCAATCAGAGCGCATAGCAACCAATCAGAGCTCAAAACAATCAATCAGTGTGCATAGCAACCAATCAGAGCCCAGAGCAACCAGTCAGAGCTCATTGCAACCAATCAGAGCTCGCTTTTTATTTTTGCACAGCACTATATGTAGTGAAAGTGGAGCTCTAATTGGTTGCTATAAGCTCTGTTTGGGCCTATGGTTCTATTGGTTTGCTTGGGCTCTGTTGGCTGCTAGGGGCAACAAAGAAAGCTTAGACCTAAAGTTCTCATCATGCTTGCAGATCGTACTTTTGGGGTAAATATTCATACATCTATAGAACACGACTACAACAGTTTTTTTGATCACAGTAGGCCAGAAAACTGGCGCAGCCCCATTCATACATGTCCAGAAAGTTTAAATTATTGGGGCGACATGTAAGAACAGAGCTGTGCCAGTTTTCTGGCATCAAAAATCTGTAGTAAACCTGTTCTATAGATGTATGAACAATCGTACTCCAAACTTTGGCGTGATAAGTGCCTGCGCAATACTTAAAGCAGCAAAGATTAGGAGCGTTATGGGGGTGTTGCATCACTTTTAGGATACCCCAAATTTATGTTTTAGCCAAATTTAAGCCGCAAACATTTAAAACAACCAGACCAAGTTAGAGGTGGTGCCTGACCAGTTGTGGTTGTCTACTTTTCCTGTATGAAAGCCTGCAGAAAACAGCCAGACCAGGGTAAAGGTGGTGCCTGAGCCAGACTTGTGGTTTGCTCACACTGCCCTGTATTTGCCCTGCAAAAGAAAAAACCAGGGTAAAGGTGGTGCGAGCCAGCTTGGGGTATTGGCTTAACTGCGCCTGTTGTAGGGGCCTCAGAAGAACAGCCAGGGGTAAGGTGGTGCCTGACCCGATTTGGGGGATTATTTTATTTACTATTTTGCCATGGAAAAACTTAAAATCTATCGTTCTCTATCTTTTAAAACACTAAAAATACTTTTTTTATATTAAACTTTAACCTCTATACACACTATTAAAAAGCCTGATCTCTATCCTCTATTTACCCTTTCTGCTTCTGAAAGAGGGGGGTAACTCTCTTCTATCATCAAATCTGGTGGGGAACCCCCCTATTAACAGGAGAGCTTAATCTATAGCAAAGTATAGCTTTTAGTAAAGGGACCCCAAACCAACAACTTGGGCAGTCGTCCTAATTCTAAAAACAGAACAAATAAGGCCCTTTGACACCCTCTGCAGCAGGTGAAATTGTAGCAGGGTGAGAGATACAATTTTAAAACGTCATTCTGACCTCGCCCACATGTTTCGCCCTTTAAACCCGGCTTTATCAGGGGGTTAGAGGGCCGGAGGGCCCTTTTTTGTTCTTGTCTTAGTTTGGACACTCCCCAAATAGTTGGGTTGGGTCCCTTACTTGAAGCTAGTATTTTTTTATAGATTAAAGGTCTCCTGTTAAAAGGTGGGGTTCCCCCCAGATTGATAAAAGAAAAAGGAGTTATTCCTTTTTTCAGAAACAAAAAGGGGTTAAAATGTGAGGTTAGAAATCGGTTTTTTTAAAAAGTGTGTATGAGTTAAGAGGTAAATAATAAAATTACGTTTTGTGTTTACAGATAGAGAATGAAGGTTTTTTGTTTCCTACGGCAAATAGTAAAAAAGTGATCAAAAGTCCTCTCTGTTCTCTTGCGAGATTCCCAATTTTTTGGAGTATGGACTTGTGGTATTGGCTCTACACTGCCCTGTATGTATGACCTGCAGAGAAAAAGCCAGACCCGGGGAAAGGTGGTGCCTGAGCCAGACTTGTGGTATTGGCTCTACACTGCCCTGTATGTAAAGACCTGCAGAAGAACAGCAACCAGGGTAAAAGGTGGTGCCGGAGCCAGATTGTGGTATTGGCTCTACACTGCCCTGTATGTATGACCTGCAGAAGAACACCAGACCAGGGTAAAGGGGTGCCTGAGCCAGACTTGTGGTATTGGCTCTACACTGCCCTGTATGTATGACCTACTGAAGAACAGCCAGACCCGGGTAAAGGTGGTGCCTGAGCCAGACTTGTGGTATTGACTCTACACTCCCTTATGTGTGACCTGCAGAAGAAGCCAGACCAGGGTAAAGGTGGTGCCTGAGCCAGACTTGTGGGATTTGGCCTACACTGCCCTGTATGTATGACCTGCAGAAGAAACAGACCAGGGTAAAAGGTGGGCCTGAGCCAGACTTGTGGTATTGGCTCTACACTGCCCTGTATGTATACCTGCAGGAACAGCCAACCAGGGTAAAGGTGGTGCCTGAGCCAGACTTGTGGTATTGGCTCTACAATGCCCTGTATGTATCCCTGCAGAGGAACAGGCCAGACCAGGGTAAAGGGGGTGCCTGAGCCAGACTTGTGGTATTGGCTCTACACTGCCCCGTATGTATGACCTGAGAAGAACAGCCAAAACCAGGGTAAAAGGGGGTCCCCGAGCCAGACTTGTGGTATTGCTCTACACTGCCCTGTATGTATGCCTGCAGAAAACAGCCCGACCAGGTAAAGGGTGCCTGAGCCCGATTGTGGTAATTTGGGTCTACACTGCCCTGTATGTTGACCCCGAGAAAACAGCCAGACCAGGGTAAAGGTGGGGCCTGAGCCAACTTGTGGTATTGGCTCTACACTGCCCTGTATGTATGACTCAGAAGAACACCAGACCAGGGTAAAGGTGGTGCGAGCCCCTTGTGGTATTGGGGTCTACACTGCCCCGTATGTATGACCTGCAGAAGAAACAGACCAGGGGAAAGGTGGGCCTGAGCCAGACTTGTGGTATTGGCTCTACACTGCCCGTATGTTTGACCCCGAAGAACAACCAACCGGGTAAAGGTGGGGCCCGAGCCAGACTTTTGGGTATTGGCTCTACACGCTTATGTATGACCTGGAGAAAGGGGCCCAACCCCTTTTTTGGGGAAAAAAAAAAGGGGGCCCCCAAAAAACCCAAAAGGGGCCCGGGGTTTTTTTTTTTTTCCCCCCAAAAAAAACCCCCCCAAAAACCCCCAAAAAATTTTCCGGGGCCCTTTTTTTTAAAAACCCCTTATTATCCCCCGGGGGGGGAAAAAAAACCCTTTTTTTTCCTTTTTCCCCCTTTTTTCCCCCAAAAAAAAAAAATTTTTAAAAACCTTTTTTTAAAAGGGGAAAAAAATTTTTTTCCCCAAAAAAACCCCCCGGGTTTTTTTTAAAATTTTTTTTTTTAAACCCCCCTTTTTTCCCTTTTAAAAAACCAAAAAAAAAGGGGGGGGGTTTTTTTTTTTTTTTTTTTTTAAAAATTCCCCCCCCCCCTTTTTTAAAGGGGTTTTTTTTTAAAATTTCCCTTTTTCCCAAAAAACCCCCCCCAAAAAAAACCCCCCCTTTTCCCCCCCCCAAAAAAATTTTTTTAAAAAAAAAACCCCCCCAAAAAAAAACAGATTCGGTTTTTTTTTTTTGGGGTTTTTATTTAAAAAAAAACCCCCCCTTTTTTAAACCCTTTTTTTTTTCCCTTTTTTAAACCCAAAAAACCCCCCGGGGGGTTTTTCCCCTTTTTTTTTAAAAGGGCCCCCCCCCCCTTTTTAAAAAAAAAGGCCAGTTTTTTTCCAAATTTTTTTTTTGGTTTTTTTAAAAAAAAAAACCAGGGAAATTTTTTTTAAATTGGGTTTTCCCAACCGGCTTTTTTTTAAAAACCCCGGGGGGGGCCCCCCCCCCCTTTTTTCCCTTTTTCCCCCCCCTTTTTTCCCCTTAAAAAAATTTTTAAAGGCCCCCCCTTTAAATTTTCCCCTTTTAAACCCCCCCTTTTTTTCTTTTTTTAAAAAAAAAAAATTTTTTAAATTTTTTTTTCCCCCCTTTTTTTGGGGTTTCCCCCCCTTTTTTTTCCCCCTTTTTTTCCTGGGGCCCCCCCTTTTTAAAAAACCCGGGGTTCCCCCCTTTTTTTTTTAAAAAAACCCCCCTTTTAAAAAAGGGCCCCAAAACAAAAAAAAAAAAATTTCCCCCCCCCAAAAAAAAAAAACCCCCATTTCCCCCCTTATTTTTTAAAAAAAAAAATTTTTTTTCCCTTCCTTTTTTTCCCCCCCAAAAAAAAAAGGGTTTTTTCCCCCAAAAAAATTTTTTAAAAAATTTTTTCCCCCCTTTTTTTTTTTTAAAAAAAAACCCCTTTTTCCCCAAAAACCCTTTTCCCCCCCCCCCCTTTTTTTTCTTAAAAACCCAAAAAAAGGGGCCCTCTTTTTTTTTTTTTTTTGGGGGGGCCCCCCCTTTTTTTAACCAGGTTTTTTTGGAAATTTTTTTTTTAAAAAAAAAAATTTTTTTTTTTTTTTTTTAAAAAAATTTTTTTTTTTTAAATAAAAAAAAAGGTTTTTCCTTCTTTCCCCAAACCCCAAAAAAAAAAAAATTTTTTTTTAAAATTAAAAAAAAATTTTTAAAAAAACCCCCAAAAAATTTTTTAAAATTTTTTTTTTTTCCCCCCCCCTTTTTAAAAAAAAAAAACCCCCCGCTTTTTTTTTTAAAAAAAAAAATTTTCCTTTTTTCCCAAAAAAAAAAAAAAAAATTTTTTTTTTTAAAAAAAAAGGGGGGCCCCCCCTTGTTTTTCCCAAAACCCCAAAAAGGGGCCCCCCCCCCCAATTTTTTTTTTAAAATTTTTAAAATTATAATTTTTAAAAAAAAATTTTTTTTTTTTAAAAAAAAAAAAGGGGGGTTTTAAAAAAAAACCCCCTTTTTTTCCCTTTTTCCTTAAAGAAAATTTCCCCCAAAAAAAAAGGTTTTTAAAAAACCCCTTTTTTTGGGGGGCCCCCCAAAAAACCCCCCCCTTTTCTTTAAAAATTTTTTCCCTCTTTTTTTTTTAAAATTTCCCCCCAAATTTTTTTTTTTTTAAAAAATTTTTTTTTTTTAAAAACCCTTTTTTAAAAAAAACCCCCTTTTTTTTTATTTTTTTTTCCCCCCAATTTCCCCCTCCCTTTTTCCCCTTTTTTAAAAAACCCCCCTTTTTTTTTTTTCCCCAAATTTTTTCCCCTTTTTCCCCTTAATTTTTCCCCCAAATTAAAATTTTTTCCCCCCCCCTAAAAAAACCCCCCTATTTTCTTTAAAAAAATTTAAACCAACCCCCCCTTTTTTTTTTTAAAACCCAAATCCCGGGCCAACCCTTTTTTTAAAAACCCAAAAAAAAATTTTTTCCCCCCTTTTTCCCCCCCTTTTTTTTTTTTTTAAAAAAAACCCCTTTTTTAAAAAGCTTTTTTTCCCCCCCTTTTTTTTATCCCCCCCAAACCCCTTTTTTTTTCCCCTATAAAATTTTTTTTAAAAAATTTTTTTTTTTTTTTCCCCCCCCCCCCCCTTTAATATCCCTTTTTCCCCCCAACCCTTTTCCCTTTTATAACCCCCCCCCCTTATAAAAAAAAAGTTTTCCCCTTCTTTTTTAAAAAAAACCCCCCCCCTTTTTTTTCCCCCCCCCCAAATTCAAAACTTTTTCCCCTTTTAAAAAAACCAACCCCCCCCCCCCTTTTTTTTTTAAAAAAACCCCCCCAAAAAAAAAAAAATTTTTTTCCCCCCCTTTTTCCCCCCTTTTTTCCCCAATTTTTCCCCCCTTTCCCCCCCCCATAAAAACCCTTTTTTTTTTTTTTTTTTTAAAAAAAAAAAAAACCCCCTTTTTTTTTTTTTAAAAAAAAAACCCCCCCCCAAAAACCCTTTTAAAAGGGCCCCCCTTTTTTTTTAAAAACCCAAACTATCACGAGAAGGTTTTTTCCCCCCCATTTTTTCCCCCCTTTTTTTTTTTTTAAAAATTAAAATTTCCAATTTTTCCCTTTCCCCCCTTTTTTGGCCCGGGGGGGGGTTTCCAACCAAAAAAAGGGGGGGGGGGGAAAAAATTTTTCCCCGGGAAAAATTTGGGGGCCCCCCCAAAAAACCGGGGTTTTTTTTTAAAAAACCGGGGGGGGCCCCCCGGGGAAAAAGGGGCCTTTTTTTTTTTTAAAAACCCCCCTTTTTGAAAAACCGATTTTTTTTGGGGGGTTTTCCCCGGGGGGGGTTTTGGGTAAAAAAAGGGGGGTTTTAAAAAAAACAAAACTATTAGTGGATCCAAGTCCAAATTTACCAGCTGCAAAAATAGTCATGTGGCCGGTCAGGGCCGGTGCCAGGTTTATGTTGGGCACTTGTTTACCAAGATTCACCCTTATTTGCTTTCAGCCCAAGCTATGTATTGTCCACCGGTAAGAGGTGGTCCTCAAATCACAAATTGGTGCCATAAACTGCACAGCTTGCCCTCCTTGGTGGACCCATAGAAGCTGCCCTCTACCAGGACCTGCCCCACCTTAGCAGCACATGTAGGTTGGCACCAGACATCTTGCAGAACATGGTTCCTCACCACTGTGGGTCATGGTTACTTCTATGCCACTATCTTTAACGGACCCTGAACTTTCTCATGTTCCTTGCAAAATCTTTACACTGCCATTAGGGAATGGCTCCAGACCCAACAGGACAAGTCTCATCCAAGTCCATTCAAATTAGGTTACATCTCTTTAAGGAAAAACTTGGGCCCCCCAAAACAAAAAATTTTGGTTGATTTCATTTGCGAAATTTTTTTTGGGCCCCTTTTCTGGGGTACTTTAAAAAGAATTGGGAAAGGGTCCCTTTTATTTACTAGGCCTTTCCCACCTTTTGGCCCCAAATTTTTTCAGCCGCCCCGCCCCCCCCAAAAAAATGGAAGGAAATTTTTCGAAAAGGGGCTCCCCTGAAAATTTTTTCCGGTTTTCCCCCAATTTTTGGGGCTTTAGGTTTTTTTTTTGGGGGTTAATTTAAAAAATTTTCAAAGGGTTTTGGGTTTTTCAAGGGGCCTTTTGGGGGGCCCTTTGGGGCCAAAAACTACCGGGAGGGGGTGACCCAAAAAAGCCCGGCTGGGGTTTTTGGTGAGAATCGGTTTTTTAAATTCCCGCCCTTTACCAAAATTGGAATTAAAATGGACCAAAAAACCCAAAACACAAAAAAAACCCCCCCCCTTTCATTTAAAAAAAAATTTGATTTTTAGCCCCCTTTCCCCCCCCATTTTTTAAAGGAAAATCAAATCCAAATTTTGGGCCAACATAATTAAATGGGTGACAATTCCCCAAATGGGAAACCTGTTAAAGGGGTTTTTAAGGAACCATTTAAAAAAAAAAATGGGTATTAAATTTCCCTTTGGCACCCCTGGGAAATCATTCCTTTTTCTTTTTTCTTTGATCTTAATGGGGTGCAAGGGGTTTTTTTTTCGAAAGGGTTTCAATGCCCCCAAATATTTGATTTCCCCGGGGAGTGCCCGGGGCACAAAGCCCCCCCATTCCCCCGTCTCCAGGGGGGGGCCCCCTAAGGGCCCTTTTCCCCACGGAATTGTAAGAGTTTCCCTTTTGGTTTTCCCTTTTTTTCCCCCACTTTTTTCCCTTTTTTTTGGAAAAAAAGGGGGGGGGTTTTTTTTTTGTTTTTTTCCCAAAACCCCAAAATTTAAAACCCCCAAACCCCCTTTAAAATTTTTGTAAATTTTTTAAAAAAAAAGTTTTCCCTCCATTTTCCCTTTCCATTAAAAATCCCTTCCCCAAAACCTTAAAAACCCCCATTTTTCACCCTCCACCCAAAACACCTTTCCCTTATCCCCCCAGGCTAACCCCTTTCCCCCCCTTAACTTTTTTTTAAAAATTCACCCATAAAAAAAACCCCCTATCACCGCCATGTCGAGTTTGTTTCAAAATTTGGAACAAATAGGAAAAAAAAAAGCTAAAAAAATTTAAAAAAATTTTAAGGTTTTTTGTTTTGAAAAATTTCAGGGAAAAAATCTTTGGGCCCGGGAAAAGTCCAAAAATTTAAAAAGGTTGGAAAAAAAAAAAAGGAAAGATTTTAAATCCTCCGGTGAAAATCCTTTCCCTGATTTTTTGCAAAATGGGGGAATACCTTAAGTGGGGCCCCGAAGGCCTGTTTGTAAAAATTTGGTTTCTTTTTCCCCTTAATTCCCTTTGTTTTTTTGGGAAAAAAAATTAAAATTGTAATTAATTTTTAACCCCCCCCCCCCCCCCATTTTCCACCCCCCCCCCCCAAACCCCCCCCCCCCCCCCCCCCCCCCCCCCCCCCCCCCAAACCCCCCCCCCCCCCCCCTTTTAAAAAATTTGGTTTAGGGGTTTTTTTCCAGGGCACAGTTTGGTGTATCTCCCAGCCCCTTTCCCGGGGTTTCTGAATAGGCTATAACATCCAGGAAAACCCGAGTGATGCTAAAACCTAAATTAAACTTTCCCTTGGAAATCGTTACCCCAGGTTTTGGTGGGGTGGGTGTTTGGGCCCTTTTTTGGAAAAGGGGCGTGGTTCACCATCAAGATGGCGTGGCCACGCCAATTTTTTGCATGCTGCACCTTACGATCTCCCACTTTCCCACTTTCAAAAATTGTCAAGAATGATCTAAATGCCTTACTTACTTACTTGTTTCCAAAATACAATACCCATAACAATGCCTGCAGGGCCCCCTTTAGTTATCTTTTATTATTTCAGGGCCCCTACAGCCCAAAACAATGGTGCCCCCCATTACTAGTTCCTATTTTTTAAATAAAAGTGGGCCCCCTTTTTTATTTTGGGGGCCCCGACGGAAATATGCCCTCCCCCCTTTTTGGGACAAGCCCAAAAAAGGACACTTACGGTGCGTTCACACAACACTGACAAAATACCGGATTTTCCAACCGCTATTATGAAATGGGAAGAGAGAGGGGGCGCTTTGTGTCTTCCAAATTGCACCCCCCTTTGGGGATCGCAAGGTGCCCATGATGGCACCGGGCAGCCGGGCAGGGCTTGGGCCCGGCTGCCTTTACACTGGCATTTTACATGCAGTAATTAAGCCAAAAAACTGTCAGTCAATTTGGGAAAAAAAAAAATATTAAACAGATTAAAAAAATAAAAACTACCAAAAAGAAAAAAAAATCTAAAAAAAATAAAGAAAACACACCATCCATACTTTCCCATTATAAATGCTTATCATGCGTTTTTTAAAATGTAAATAAAATTGGTATCACCGGCATATAGACCGGCAATAGTTTGGTATTGTATCCAATTTGAAGGCACCATGGCCCCGTCACCTTAAAACTTTTTCTGTGTGTAACCCAGTTACCCTGGGGAAAGGTTTCAAATTTTAACAAAAAAACCCGGGTTTTAAAAAAGGGTTGGGGGATGTTCCAAGGCGTATAGGGGCAAGTACTGCCCCATCCTTGTTGCGGGAATGCAAATTTTTTCCCAGTGATTCTGTGTAGGGTTTGTGTTTGAACACGACAGATATAAGTTGGGCCACAGCAATTTTTAAAAAGAAAGGGGGAGCAGGGGGCGTCCTTGTTCTGGTCTTTTTTTTCCTTTATACACTCCCCTTTTTTTGTTAAAATTTTAAAACGATCTCGTTCAGTTTTCAATAACATTTTACCTTTCACTTTATCAGCAATGTTTTCCCACAATGCAATTTTATCTGCATCAGATTTGGAAAAAAACACTATGCACAGCGCCCAATCTAAAGAATAGGAGCTGCAGTATAAAGCATGGGGGACTGCAAAGTCTATTGTAGTCTTACAATGAGATTCATTTCCGGTAACTTGTGATTTTGCACATTTGAGGGCATGGTGGGGTGTATTTTTGAGAGCCGCACAGGCTGGAGTATGGTAGCAAAAATGCTTCAAACAATATCAGGGCCCAAAAAATGAAAAAATTTTGTAAATCCAAAGGTTTTCGGGAAAGGGCTCATTTTCTCTGCAAGGAGAGCATCATAAGGTGTAGGGAGACTTACAGGTCATGCAGTGTTTCCCGGGATATATTCAAACAGGATTTGGGGAAAAAGAGCTTGATCTCTGGTGACACCTCTTGAAAGTAAGATTCCCTAAAGCCACATCCAAAACCCAAAAAAGGCCCTTTAAACAAAGACTGCTTTAAAGCCCAGGGTCAGGGACCCAAAAGGGCGCGATCTCTTTTTTGTGACCTCAAGGGGGGCATCAAAAGAAAGGTTATAGTAACTTTTAGTCCGTGATGGGGGAAACCCTAAAGCTTTTACCTCTGGTGGAATCCATTCTTTTTGGGGGTGATGTTAAGGCACCCCAAAAACCCCTTGAAGGACTTTTAGGCTACACAGTGCTCCCTGGGAAATACATACATGAGCTCTATAGAAGAGAGCTAGGTGTCTGGTGCCTCCTCATGAAAGTAGTGTACTTCACAGCCACATCCAACCTATTTAAGAGCCTAGAAACATGACCGTGTCATCCATGGTTTTGGGAAGTAAAATTTCTCTTTGAGTAGAGCACCATAAAGATTTAGGGAGATTTAAAGATCATGCAATGCTTCCTTTGGGGAAAAATTAAATTTAGTTTTGTTGAAAAGAGCCAGGTTCTGGTTTCCAATCTCATGGAACTAATGTAAATCAGCCAAGCCAACCCCATTTAAGAGTTAGAAAAATGGGCTTTTGTAATCTTTTTTTAGGGAAGCACAGTTTGTCCTTAAAGGGGTTTTGATTTTTTTCACTAACAGGCTGATATCCCCTCTTGAGCCCTTGGGAAAAAAGGGGGGGCGTTGTTTTCTTTGGGTTTTAAAAAAAAATAAAAAACCCTCCTCTGTGTGAAACCCCTCCCCTCCCATTTCACGGGTTCCAGGGGATATTCAGTTTTCCGTAGTTGAGCAAACATGTTTGGCAAATCCGCAAAGGATAACTGTATTGTGCACAAGCTATACAGGTTTTGTTTTCTCCCTCTTATCTGCTCAGGAGTAAAGATAAGCTCCAAGCAGGCAGCGTTCACTGGCTACAGACGGGGGGGCTCTCACAGGCTTAATTTTTTTTAATCACATATATGTAGAAAAGAGATTAAATACCCATTTTGGAGGATCCCACGTCAACATTACATCTTGGCAAAACCCCTTTAAGTAGAGCACCATAAAGGTGTAGAAGGACTTTTAGGGCATGTAGTGCTCCCTGGGAAATATGCAAACGAGCTCTATAGAAGAAGCTAGGTGTCTGTTGACACCCCTTGGAAAAAGTGTGCCTCACAGGCACATCCAACCCTCTAAAGAGCCTTAAAACACAACTGTGTAATCCAGGTTTTAAGGAGGAAAGTTTATTCTTGAGTAGAGCAAACTAAATGTGTAGGGAGATGTATAGGTCATGCAATGCTCTCTAGGAAATATGAAGATGAGTTTTATAGAACAGAGCTAGGTATCTGTTTCTACCTCATGAAAGTAGTGTACCTCATAGCCACATTGAACCAAATAAAAAGGCTATAGGAAGATAAAGTTTCTCCTTGGCTAGAGCACCATAATTGTGTAGGGACACTTATAGGTCATACAATGCTCCATAGGAAATATGCATATGAGCATAAAAGAGAGCGGGGTCCTGGTGCCCCCCTTTTAGAAAGTACTGTGCCCACACCCCCCAAACCCCAAAAAGGGCCTTAAACATAACTGTGTAATCCATGCTTTAGGAAGGAAAATTTTCCTTGATAGACCCCAAATGATGTAGGAAGATTAAGGTCATGCAATCCCCCTGGGAAGTATGTAAAAACCTCTATAAAGAGAGTGTCTCTGGTGCCACTTTTAAAAGTACTGGCCTCACAGCCACACCCAAACCCCACAAAAAGTTTTGAAACAAAACTGGTACCCTTTAGGAAGGTATTTTTCCCTTGACTAGAAACCAAAATGATGTAGGGAACGTATAGGCAAACAATCCTCCCTGGGAAAATATGCTATGACGTTAAAAGGGCAGATTTCGTTGCCACCTCTTAAAAAAGTACTTTCCTGACAGCCAACCCAAACCCACTAAAGAGCTTGAAAAAGAGGGAAACCATTTTTGGGGAATAAAGTTTCTCCCGAGAAGGTTCCATAAATTTTAAAAAAGGGCTTATAGGCCATGCAATGCTCCCTGGGAAATTGCATGGCCCCTTTTCCCCCTTTTAAAGTTTGTAAACTTTGGGGCAAAAGGGAAGGTCTTATGTAGATGCTTAGGGGCCTTGGATACAAGGGTTGTTGGTGGTCTCCCTTTTTATGGCAGGGGGGGGCTGCACTCAAATCTCCCATAGAACAAATAGAAGCTGTGGAAAACATGACCACTCCTGTCTGATTTAGATTTTCCCGGGGGGCCGTTCCAAGACCGTGAGGGTCTCAGAGGTGGGACCTGCACCTATCAGACTTTGATGGCCTATCCTATTGATGGGCCATAAAGGTCTATTGTAGGAACACCCCTTTAAGGAAGCAGTTGGCCCCTTTACTTTGGGTAGCTGCACAGGTTACGTCTATGGTCTGCCTCTGGTAATTGGCTAGTGAGAATTTGTACAGGAAGCCCCCCCCAAAGAACGTAAAATGTCAAGGGAAAAAATACGAAACAGCCCATAACAACGGGGGGCCCATTCGGATCTTTGCTATGAGGGGTCCTTCTATGTATACCTTAGGAGTAAACCCAGCCCTACATATCCAAATGTTGGAAAATTTAATGAGCTACACATGGTCAAATAAATTTTTCCCGGGGTTTTATAGTAAAAAATGACTTTTACACAAAACAGGAACAGCCTATTTTTTTGCAAAAAAATAGTTAAAATAAAACCTCTTATTTGTACATTCTGATATACATATTTAACAAGGTTTATGGCACTGTAACCAGATTCAAAAGAAAACAAAAATATATAGAATAATAATAATTGCTTTTTTCTATACCTCTTAGTGCTGGCGCTTTTCACCACTTTAAGTGGATTTGTTTCATACACATAGTAGACAGAACCATTTTATAAGCCGGACACATGACACCACACCGCCCAAAAATTTTACCCAAAATTTATGAACATTTTTAAGCCCTGCCCCTATGTGTCCCAGAAAAATCCCCGGGAAAAGCCCATTTGGGGGACAAGTATAAGCCCACCCCCGTTTAGGTGCTTTTTGTGGGGATTCCCTTTATCAAACCCAAAAAAATCCCGAAAGCAATTTTGGGGCACAAGGAAAGCCTCCCCGTTGAGGGCCTTTTTGGGGTATTTTCCCCGATCGTTCAAAAAAATCCGGAAAATGCCCTTTAGGGGCCAATTCCTAAAAACCCCACACTGTTTGGGGTTTCCCTTCTGGGGGATTTCCCCTGGCCTGTCCAAAAACTTCCCAGAAATGCCCATTTAGGGGCACAAGTGCATAAACCTCACTCCGTTGAGGTCCTTTTTGTGGGGGCAATTCCCCAAAATTTTTCAAAAACATCCTGAAAATGGCCCGTTTAGGGGTACGAGAGCCAAAACCTCGCACCATTGAGGTTCTATTTATGGGGTATTCCCCGGGGCGTCCCAAAAATTCTGAAAATTTCCCATTTTGGGGTACAAATGCATAAACTCACCGGGTTTAGGTCCTTTTGGGGGCTTGCACAAATTTTTCACAAACCCCCCGAAATGCTCATTTAGAGGCACAAGTGCATAATCACCACCCTGGATAAGGTCCTTTTTGTGGGACAAACCCCTTATATATCCAAAATCATCCGACAATGCCTATTTAGGGGCACAAGTACAAAAGTCTCACCCCGTTGAGGTTCTTTTTGTGGGGTATTCCTATGATCTATCCAAAAACATCCCGGAAATGCACATTTAGGGGCACAAGTGCATGAGTCAAACCGTTGAGGTCCTTTTTGTGGGGTATTCTCCTGACCTGTCCAAAAACATCCTGGAAATGACCATTTAAGGGCACAGGTGTATAAATCTTACTCCATTGAGGTCCTTTTCATGGGGGCATTGCCCTAATCTTTCTAAAAACATCTCGGAAATGCCAATTTAGGGGCACAAGTGCATAATCACCACCCTGATAAGGTCCTTTTTGTGGGACAATCCCCTTATGTGTCCAAAAACATCCTGAAAATGCCTATTTAGGGGCACAAATGCATAAGGCTCACCCCGTTGAAGTCCTTTTTGTGGGACAACCTCATAAAAAATGGGGCATCTGGGAGGTATGGTGACATGAGTGAGGCATGATTCACAAAGTACGACTGATGGACTCTAAAAAGTACCATCTCCACTGACAATGATACCATCCAACAAAATGGCCGTCGCCACCGTGTATAGATTCACACTTAAAACATTCAATCAACTCTTAACAATTCTCACGCTCAAAACTAAATTATTGCACGTTAAGCCTCTGAGGGCAAGTAATGGTCAAGGTCCTTGTTGATGAAACCGTAGTAGCCCAAATACAAAAATAGAACAGAACACACCCAAAATGAACCCTTTCCATTCTGACCATCTGAATGTTTTTGTTTTTTTTTTATTATGGCCGATTACTTTTTTCGTTACTATTTCGTCATCGCCGTCTTTGGAGCTATTGTCTCATGTTACTTCTTTCTTTTTTTCTTTTACACAGGAGGTGAATACCTGACAACATTGCTTTCCTCAGTCTATGAACCTGCACAGACTACAGATGGCCAAGAATTCTCCTGCCTCAAAAATCTACCCCCCAAAAAAAAAAGAAAAAAAATTCTTCATTTTTAATTTTTTCATCTGGTTGAAATTTTTGAAAAATATTTTTTGTTAGATATTCATAAAAGTGTTTGTTACACCACAGTCTCCACTCCGATTAGCTTTGGTGTAAGAATCCTCGGTGTTATCCCATTATTTAAGTCTTCCTCAAACTCCAGTAATTGTCCCATGAAGTTCAGATTGGGAGATATGATTGGTCGCTTTCCTTTGACGAACTTGTAGGCATCGGTCATTGTCATCCGTGTGTGCTTCATTAGGTAGGCAATCACAATGGTGGCAGAACGAGAGACACCTGCTTGGCAATGGATAAGAAGGCCTTTCCCACATTGGTGAGCTTCCTCTGGAAAAGAAAAGAAGAGAATCACTTAGAAGATTTGGACAATATTTCTCAACATGCATTTAGGGTGTTCATTTGGCCATAATACATAGGTGTTCTTAAAGGGGCCGTTTGCAAGGCACAGGACAAATACCGGTTGGTTTATCCGACTGGTATTTGTACTGTTTTCGGACCGTGCACACGGTCGCAGAGGGACGGCTTTTCTCCGCGGTTAGCCCTCCCCCTTCACATAGACATGTTCATATTCCGTCCGAAAACCGGTGGGAAGAATGAACATGTTCTATGTTTTTCGGACCCCCGGCGGTCTGGAAAACCGCCGGGCTAAAAACCCGTGCAGTGGGGAGTGCTGCGTATATTTTCCATTAAAGTCCGTGTAAAAGTTTGTCAGCCGGTTTGCAGACGGTTTTCAAAACCAGTGCCATGGGGACAAGACCTAAGAGGACTGTACTAAGTATGCAGGAATGAAGAAACTTAGGGCGACATGTATGATCGGGCTTTTCGCCCGTTTTTTGGCGTATACTGCGCCTCCCAGCCCGAATCCCGCTGTCGAACGCGGGGATTCAGTGTTCGCCACTTTCAGCTGCGCCCCGCATGAAGGGGCGGGCAGTGGGCGCGGTGTGGGCCTGGGGTAGGCGTTCCGGGGCGGGACGCGGCACGCTCGAAAACTCCGAGGCATGTACGATGGCGAGTCGGCAAAGCGAGGCGCAGTGCAGCGCTCGGCAGCTCCGACAGGCAGACCAGGTTTTTTTGGGTCTAAATCCTCCGGCAGAGGTGAAATGAAGCAGGATCGGAACATGCGAGGAAACATAGAAGATCGCGACAGAAATCTCGGTGCTCCGCTCCGTGCAGCAGGAGTATGATTCCGAAAAAATCGTACACGGCCGAAATCAAATTATAAGACTGCAGAAGTGGTCCTGATGTGTATATAAAACGAATGATAATATGGGGGTAACGAAAAAAAAATATTAATTCAATAAATTCATGTTTATTTCTTTATTTTCGTTACACCCATACTATTGATCCTTGGCTAACGAAAATAAAGAAATAAACATGAATTTATTGATTTAAATTTTTTTTCGTTACCCCCATATTATTATTCGTTTTATATACACATCGGGACCACTTCTGTAGTGTTATAATTTGATTTCGGCCATGTACATTTTTTATTTCAGATTGCATTAGAAAACCCATAGGAGCGTCGCTCGCTCTCCCATTGGTCCAAATAACGGCGCCTCTTTTAACTTAGCCAATCACAGAGCGCGCTCAGAATTTCTTTTCCCCATAGAACTCTATGAGAAAGTAGCTCTCGCTCTGATTGGCTAAGCTGGACGAGCCCCCGCCGCTTCAACCAATCAGCTCGTTTCTGCATTTTTACTGTATTTTGAACTGTCCCGCCTTGGAATATGATTGGTCAATTTTTCTCCATAGGATATAATGGGACATTGTCGATCTTATTCTGATTGGTCAATTTTTCTCCATAGGTTATAATGGGACATTGTCACTCCTATTCTGATTGGCTGGTTTATTTCCGACCAATGAGAATAGCTTAAACAATTTGAAATTACTGTATTTTCCCGGCAATTCTCTCTATGGCAATTCCCTATGTAGCGCCGATCTCGGCGACCAACGCGTTGTTCGGGATTTTAACTGCTTTATTTGTAAAGAAGGGTTCGGCTCTTTATCTGATAATGTTTTACACTTAATAAAAATCATTTTTTTGATTAATACTTCATGCCGCACGGCGCTGAGTGCCGAGATTTCAGTGCGCCCATCTCTCCATAGACTATAATGGGAGAAGTAGCTCGCGCTCTGATTGGTTGGGATAGCCAAGCCCCCGCTAGCTCAGCCAATCAGCTCTTTTCTGTCTTTTTACTGTATTTTGAATTATCCTGCCGTGGATTCTGATTGGTCTAAACTTCTCCATAGACTAAAATAGGTCTTTGTCGCTCCTATTCTGATTGGTCAATAATTCTCCATAGGCTAGAATGGGTCTCTGTCGCTCCTATTCTGATTGGCTGAGCTAGCCAAGTCCCAGGTAGCTTAACCAATCAGCTCTTTTCAGCATTTTTACTGTATTTTGAACTATCCCGCCGTGGATTCTAATTGGTCTAAACTTCCCATAGGTTTTAATGGTTCACTGTCGCTCCTAATCTGATTGGCCGGTTTTTGGCCGACCAATCAGAATAGCTTTCAGAATTTGAAAATTTCTGTATTTCCCGGCAATTTCCAATATCCTAATTCTTGAATTAGGATATTGGAAAGTGATTTTGTTTTATGTATTTTTTTTTTTTGGAGGTTTCAGCTTTTTTCCTGAGAATGTTGAACGCCTTTATAAAGGCGATTTTTGATTCGTACTCCTCACCGACATGTGGAATGATTTCTCGCTGTTCCAGCCTGTCTCGCATCGGAACTGTTTTTCGGCGCAGTCCCGCACGGCGCCTATGTCCAGCACTGCGCCCATGTCCCCGCACTGTGCCCCACACACACTGGCGAGGCGCAGGGAACTTTTCCCCGCATGTATGAGTGCGCAACCTCTAGCGGCGAATTATAGGCGCAGCACCGCACTGCGCCTCGGTCCCCGCACTGCACCCCACACACTGGCGAGGCGCAGGGAACTTTCCCCGCATGTAAGACCGCACTACCTCCGGCGCCGAATCATAGGCGCAGCGCCGCACTGCGCCTCGGACCCGCACTGCGCCTAAAACACTGGCGAGGCGCAGCGGACTTTACATGCAATGTATGAGCGCGCCCCGGCCCCGACATAAATCGGGCGCAGATTCCGCCGGAAAACTGGCGGAAAGGTGCGCCCCGACCCGGCGAGATTCATACATGTGGCCCTTAGAGATCATTGCTGTTTATAGATGTGATTCCTCTAAACAGCACACCATGTGGATAGACATGGTACTGCAAGTAGAACATACTGGGCCATATGTATGAAACCTACCTGTAATACTTTATTTGTTGCCCACAGAAACCAATCAGAGCCCCCAGCAACCAATCAGAGCGCATAGCAACCAATCAATCAGAGTTCCGCTTTTATTTTTCTAGAACCCTATATGAAATGAAAGCTGAGTTCTGATTGGTTGCTATGGGCTCTGATTGGTTGCTATGGGCTCTGATTGGTTACTATGGGCTCTGATTGGTTGCTATGAGCTCTGTTCGGTTGCTATGGGCTCTGATCGGTTGCTATGAGCTCTGATTGGTTGCTATGGGCAACAAAGACAGTCTTACTGCTAGACAGTTTTCATACATAAGGTCCACTGTATTCAAAATAAATCGGCGCTCATATCAACCAATTAGAACCAGGGCTGTGGAGTCGGCAAGCCAAAGCCCTGACTCTGACTCCTCAATTTCTAAAACCTCCGACTCCTGACTCCCTCATACATGGCGCATGTTTAAGTGATAACTTTGCTGTAGTAAAATGGTAACATCCGGATTTTTATCACCTTATGATACAATAATCAAGCTATTTAGGTAGAACAAGAAGCAATATATGGTTATGCACATCCAAAAAAACATTTTTTTTTTAAATGAACATAGGTGCAACACTGGTGCGGCTGTAGTATACATACATATTCCAATAACAGTGGCACACTATAAACTGAAGCACTATCAAAGGGGACATAGGAATTTTGAAAAAAGCATTTCTGCTATCTAGGATATATGAAAAGTTTTTTCAGATTCTCAGTTCACAACTGTTTAAGCCACCTCCGAACTTCAATGGGATCTCAAGGCAGGTGGTCCTACACTATTGTTACACTATTATTACCTCTCATGGACTCTGTTCAGACTTCCATATCTCAGGGAGTGAAGGCACCGAAATTTTCATATATCCTAGATAGCAGAAATGCTTTTTTCAAAATTCCTATGTCCCCTTTGATAGTGCTTCAGTTTATAGTGTGCCACTGTTATTGGAATATGTATGTATACTACAGCCGCACCAGTGTTGCACCTATGTTCATTTTTTTCAAAAATGTTTTTTGGGATGTGCATAACCATATACTGCTTCTAGTTTGAGTTTGGAGCAAGTGGCTGCCTCCATTTTGGTTTTTGCACTCCACCCACCTTGACAGGTTTTAAATCAGTGCAGTGTGTTCAAAAGTCGGTGCCTTCACTCCCTGAGATATGGAAGTCTGAACAGAGTCCAGGAGAGGTAACAATAGTGTAACAATAGTGTAGGACCACCTGCCTTGAGATCCCATTGAAGTTCGGAGGTGGCTTAACAGTTTTGATCAAAAATGTGAACTGAGAATCTGAAAAAAAATTTCATATATCCTAGATAGCAGAAATGCTTTTTTCAAAATTCCTGTGTCCCCTTTGATAGTGCTTCAGTTTATAGTGTGCCACTGTTATTGGAATAGGTATTTAGGTAGAACAGACACTGACAAGCAAAATGGTAACAATGTTTTGATCTTTTGAACACTTGTTTGTAGAGTTGAAGAAAAAGCTGTATTTGTATCCAAGTCCAGTCTGCACCAACATTGGAAATGTGTAGAAGAGACCTGGGATCAGATTTTGGTTAAGATGTGCTTGAATCTGATTCAGAGTCCAGAAGGATTCAGGCAGTATTGAAAACCAAAAGGTGAATTTACCAAATACTAACAAAATAATACAAATTAACATTTTGATTTTTAGGAGCAAAACAGTAACAATGCAGTTACAGGAAAGAATCTGAGAACTAAGCAGATGCTAAAAACTTGCAAGTCAAATTTATGTATAAGATCGGTAAGATGACTGTATATAAAATTACAGGAGTCTCATGTGCAAAGCTGTAGTGGATGGAGAGATATGGAGCCTGAAAGTCTCAAAAGTTTAAAACATTGTTCCCATTTTGCTTGTCAGTGTACAATATATTTCCCAAATACTAACAAAATAATAGAAATTAACACAGTAAGACAGTTGTCATCCATAAGGCCCACTGTATTTAAAATAAATTCTTTAACCCCATAACAAAACTTGGCGTCCTGGTACATCACAATGCTGGTAAGGCAGTATTAAGCTGATACATGGCAGGTAACGGCTGATTATTACAGCTGAGATTGGAGAAATCTCCAATCATGGGTTTTTAAAGAGGTTTTCTCACCACAATAATTAGCTTTTAACATGTAGGGAAAGATAAATTAAGACTATTACCAAAAACATTGCTGTTCTGATTTTTCTTTGGTCAGAATATAAAGAAGATTTTATCTCCTCTCAGAGTACACAAGTTTCTCTGGATACCAACCACCTCTCCTCACCTCTCTCACCTGTGTCTCTTATCTGATTGATTTAAGCTGCCTTCAATCAGTCAGTTGCAACCATAGTGAGTCACTCCCTGCAGTCTTAGGCTATGTTCACACGGCTTATTTTGGGGCGTATTTACGGACGTATTTACGTCCGCAAATACGTTTCAAATACGTGTCACTAAGTGTGGCACATATTTTGAGTCGTAAATACATTCCCCATTCTTTACTTTGGGGATTTACATTGCAAAATACACCTCAATAAGTGACAGGGGACTTAATTTTACGATCGTATTTACGGACGTATTTATGCCCGTAAATACGTTGCGAAAATACGCCTCGTGTGAATGATGAGGCGTATTTTACATTGGAATCATTGCTAATCTAATTGTTCATTATTTGAAACGTATTTCGGGACGTAAATACGTCCCGAAATAAGCCGTGTGAACATAGCCTTATCTCTAGCAACTGAGTTTGTTTACCTAAGTAAACGACAAGCTTACACCCTTTTGAGCTCTGTAACTTTGTGAACTACAGTTCACAACCCGCCTACATGGAGGCTTAGCTAGGAGTAGCAGAGCTCATACGCCAACAACTGCTATAGACCCATCCACAGCCTGAACAGGAAGTGTGAGTCTAAAGCTGGCTGTGACTCTGTGAAACAGCACAGTGAGACAATCCCTTTAACCTGTCTAAATGGAAGAGGAACAGTGTTGCGCACCACTTCTTTTCACAATTGTAACCCCAATGAGATTGTGGGGCGCTAAGTGGTTGGAGGCCTGATACAGGCCTCCGCAGTTGCCATGTTACTACTCCTACTACACCCTGCCATAGTCACAATGTTATAAAAGAGCCATATTTGTACACCTTTTTGAAGTACATCTATATTGCAGAACAGTGAACAAAGAATTGAAGTTAGCTCATTTCCCATGAGTCCTTTAGAATATATTTAAATTTTAGTAGAGTAACTAATGGTGTATAAGTCTTCACACAGCTCCATGGGGCACCTCCCCAATAAGGATCATTACCCATTTTGAGCTACATCTCGTTCCTCTCGCCCATCCAACCAGTACTATACTCTGCAATGATGAGGGGCAAACATTTCAGTGGAGCGACTAATGGTGTATGGCCTCGTTCACGCGGCTTATTTCAGAACGTATTTACAACGGATTTCCGATGTAAATACGTTCTGAAATCAGTTGAAAATCAGTTGCAAATAAGTGCCAGTAAGTGTGGGAAGTATTTGTAACTGATTTCCCGACGGATTCACCATCTACAATCATTGTAGGTGGTGAATCCGTCCGGAAATAATTGACATGTGAATTGTTTTTTCGTCCGGATTGCCGTCGTCAATCCGCGGCGGCAATCCGGCACGGAACTCCGCGTCGTGTGAACGACGAGACGTATTTTCTATTGAAATCAATAGAAAATGGGCTGTTACTTATTTCGGACGGATTTGCCGACGGATTGACGATCGTCAATCCGTCGGCAAATACGCGGCGAAATAAGCCGTGTGAACGAGGCCTATAAGTCTCCACACACCCATTTGGTCTCTCTCCCGAAGGAACGATGCTACCCCTTTTCAAGCTACCCCTAAAGCCTGTCAACTAGATAAACAGTACTCTGCTCTGCACAAATGAGGGGTAACAACCCAAAATAGCTTTTCTGCAGATGAATATGTGGTTGACTCTGATCCCGTTCACATTTCAAGGTGAGTGGGATGTGAATTGAGGAACTAGTTCATTTCCCATAAGCCCTTTAGAATATATTCTATTTCAGTGGAGAGACTAATGATGTATAAGTCTCCACACACCTATATGGTCTCTCTCCTGAATGAATGATGCTACCCCTTTTCAAGCTAAACCTAAAGCCTGTCAACTAGCTAGCCAGTACTCTGCTCTTCACTGCCCTTTAAAATATATTAAATTTCAGTGGAGCAACTAATGGTGTATATGTCTCCACACACCTATATGGTCTCTCTTTTCCGAAGGAACAATGCTACTCCTTTTCAAGCTACTCCTAAAGCCTGTCAACTAGCTAACCAATACTCTGCTCTGCAGATGACTATGTGGTTGACTCTGATCCCGTTCACATTGCAAGGCTCAGTGAGTCGGATGTGAAATGAGTAACTAGTATTTCCCAAAGGTCATTTAGAATATATTTCTATTTCAGTGGAGAGACTAATGGTGTATAGGTCTCCACACACCTATATGGTCTCTCTCCCAAATGAACGATGCTACCCCTTTTCAAGCTACTCCTAAAGCCTGTCAACTAGCTAACCAATACTCTGCAGATGACTATGTGGTTGACTCTGATCCCGTTCACATTGCAAGGCTCAGTGAGTCGGATGTGAAATGAGTAACTAGCTCGTTTCCCATAAGCCCTTTAGACTATATTTCTATTTCAGTGGAGAGACTAATGGTGTATAAGTCACCACACACCTATATGGTGCCCTCCCCTAATAAGAAACCTTACCCATTTATATTTATCAGAACAGCATTTACTTTGGTGATAACTACAGACCCCAAAGAAATCGAAACATGTACCTATGAATTCAAACGCCTCCTCGAAGTACTGCCTGAGGTTCTGCTTGTTGCTGTCTGTTGCTGGTAGACGTTTGTAGTTAAAGATCCCTTTCTCGTAGTGGTAGAGGGGCAGGTGAGTGGTGACGTTGATGACGTAGCCGATGTTCATCCTCTGCATCTTCTCCAAATCCTGGGCGTCGTGTTCGTTTCCGAGAAAGAGGAAGGGCAGGATGGGGGTCAGTTCTGCGTTCTCAATGTCCGGAGTGCTGGGGACGGACTGAGGTAGAGTAATGGTCACGGCTGATGCCCCCCCTCCATCTGGGCAGTCTTGGAGTTGGAGGGAGTTGTCACACAGGTTTTCATGGTTCTGTTTAAAACTGCTGAGGCCTCCTGGAAAAGAAGGCGACAAATTCATGTCCTGGTTTCCCAATATAATCTGAAAAAATACAAAATTTGGGCCCGAAGCCTAATGATGACCCATGAGTCTAAAAATTTCCAGTTTAGGAGAAATCTCATTGGTCCTTCATTGTTACACCTGGGTAGAGATCGGAATTGAATGCTCCAGGGACAACCCTTAGGTGAAGGTGTAAAGGGGTGTTTCCACCACAGATTAATGGCACAATCGATAGGATAGGCCAACAAATCTGTTAGTTGTGTGTCCCACCTGACTTGGGAACGGGTCCCAAAAAGTTTCATCTCAGAACGTAGAGCCCGACATGCTTGCTTACAACTCTCCATTGTGTTCTATGGGAGTTCCCAGTACAGGAGAGCACTGTGTTCTCCATTCTGTTCTATGGGAGTTCCCAGTACAGGAGAGCACAGTGTTCTCCATTCTGCTCTATGGGAGTTCCCAGTACAGGGCAGCGCTGTGTTCTCCATTCTGTTCTATGGGAGTTCCCAATACAGGGGAGCACTGTGTTCTCCATTCTGTTAGATTCCAATGGGGGGGGTTCCCAGTTTGACAGTACAGGAGAGGGCACTGTCGTTCTCCACTTTCTGTTCTATGGATCGGGGAGCGTTTCCCATTTACCAGGAGCCAGTCAGGCCTGTGTTCTCCATTATGTTCTATGGGAGTTCCCAGTACAGGGGAGCACTGTGTTCTCCATTCTTGGATTCCATGGGACCGTTTCCCAAAGGGGTTACAGGGGAGCGCTGTGTGTTTTCTCGGGCATTTTCTATTGTTCTATGGGAAAGGGGTGTGTTTCATTTTCAGGGAGTCCAGTACAGGAGAGCACTGTGTTCTCCATTCTGCTCTATGGGAGTTCCCAGTACAGGGGAGCAGAGTGTTCAGTTGTGCTTAGAACTCCCATAGAACAGAATAGAGTGCTGTGCACAAGTGCGACCAGTTCGCCGACACTTTCAGGGGCCTGTTCCCGAGATAGGCGTGGGGCCTGCACCTGTTAGACTTTTTGGGTGTTTTCTAGCGCCCCTTTAAGACTTCTTGATAAGCCAGTATGTCACTGGCGTTTATGTGCTGGTCAAAACTAAGGTAAATGGAAGCCAGCACAGAGCGCTTTAGGAGCTGGCCAGCACGTACTTCTAAAGCAGCAGGCATATAGTGGCGTGCACAGTACACGCCGCTTTACACCAGCATTAAGCCGCGTGAATATACCCTTAATCAACAAATCCAGCTCTGCTACATCAGTAGATACGGAAACAGACACAGAGTAAGTAGAGTGTTGCTTGGTTATTTGGCGTTGCATACTTTTTGCATTAGAATCAAGGTAAAGTGATTTTACACCATAGGTAGCTCATTCTGATATCCTGGCAATTTGCCTAAAATAACAACCTCAGTTTTGCTGCCCTAAAAACCTCCGCTCTGCTATATACCTATCAGGGTTGTCTTAAAGAGGTGTTCTTTCCATGCTGTTTCACAGAGCCATAGCCAGCATCAGACTCACACTTCCTGGTCAGGCTGTGGGTGGGTCTATAGCAGTGATTGGCGTATCAGCTCTGTGAAACATCAAATGTCCTCCAGCTCTTTTATAAAAAATAAAAATGACTTTATTCAAATTCTTTAAAATCCATGGTAGAAAAAATGAAACATCCGACGCGTTTCGGGTACAGAATGTCCCTTATTCGTATCAACTTTGCTATTCCTAGATGAGTGTAGAAGGTTTGTACACTGTAGTGTACAAGGCTACAAAGCTCGAAAGGGTTAAAGCTTGTCAGTAAGTAATGTAAACAAGCTCCTGAGCTGGAGATAACACACAGAAGGGAGTGAGTCACCATGGTACACAGGGCAGCTGAAGCAGTGAGAACAGAGTGAGGTGGTTTGTTATCTAGGGAAGCTTGTGTAAACAAGCATGAGATAAACTGTCCTCTATATCCTAAACAACAAAATAAGAACATCAAGGTATTTGGTAATAGTCTATATTTACCTTTGTCTACATGTTTAAAGCTAAGAAATGTGGTGAAAATACCCCTTTAAGTCATTTTAGGGCATCTTCTGCTCGACGCGTTTACCCCATCACCTCCACCCGGGCCCATTACTAGTTCCCATCTTGCACCATATGACCAGACCCCTTACTTTTAAAACATTGATCAGGGCCCATCAGGTAGAGGCAGAAACTACTCTAATGGCGCCTCTGATCCCGACTTATAATTTAGCATGGTTGGTTCTGGTGAGAAGCAAGATTTTTTTGACCTGTGAGACCACCCTAACGTATTTTTGGCGTCAGAAGCGAGATAACTTTTTTAGCGCCAAAATATTTAAAGAAAAGTATTTTAGTGTCAAAATCTGTAAAAAAAAAAGGATTCTTGCGGCAAAATCCTTAAATTTATTTTTGCCGTCAGAAGCGAGATAACTTTATTAGTGCCAAAATATGTTAAGAAAATGATTTTAACACCAAAATCCGTAAAAAAATGGATTCTTGTGCCAAAATCTGTTAAAAAAAAAACGTATTTTTGGCGTCAGAAGCGAGATAACTATTAGCGGCAAAATATGTTAAGAAAAGGATTTTAGCGCCAAAATCTGTAAAATAAAAACCGTATTTTTAGCAAAAAAATATGAATTGCGCAAAAATCTTTAGCGACCAAAGCGTGATAATTTTATTACGAATGGTACAGACAAGGACACATCAGACACTTGTATGCAGATTTGATAAGGTATAACCTTTGTAACACCCACTATAGGTGGGACTTGGGTCTCCTGGGAGGTTTTTCAATGAAAAATCGCGGCGATGTTCAGTATACCTCGTAACATGTGAATCCCCAATTTTTAGACCTGGTTAGAGACCACCCTATAGTTTGATGCACAACCCCCTTTGATGACCCCGTCCATTGGTGGTTGGTAGGGACAATGGATTTGGTTCTAAAGAAATATATTAAGCTATTTTCTATCTTCTAGAGGAAATCTTGGTTCTCCTTAGTATAAATGTCTTATGTTAGATGAATTCTAGTCATGGACCTCAATGCATTATAGATCTTCTTAACCTTTTGCTCCATGTCTGCCTCTCGGAGCTGTATGCATAAAACGACCCTGTGTCTGTCCTCATTATAACCATGCAGCATATAAATGAGAGGTGACTGAGGTCCAGGCTGGGAAATCTCACACATTAGCACAGTGACCATAAGGGCAGATTGTGGAAAGAACTTTCCAGCTTTAGATTAAGATGTCCAAGATCAAAATGCAAAGTAATACAGCGATTTGTGAAAGAATGTGCTGTGATCTATAGTGACCAGATTCTGAGAAATTCTGGAATATTTAGACATCTCCCAGCTTTGTTGAAAGGGTATAATCACCAAAGGTTCTAGTATTCCTTCATTGCTCCTATAATAAAAATTAGGAAATTATGTCCACAGCCCCTATGTAGACCTATGTATTACCATGAGCTACAACTAGATAAATACACCTTACAGTTTATTTATCCATTATCTGACTGCTCCACAATAATCTGTCTCTACCCACTACATGACCCCTGTGATGTACAATCCTTGCTTATTTGAACAGGTCACTGACTCCCACAAGATCAACATACTCTTCCCTCCCTGCTCTTGTCATCTTTCCCATCACCTGACTGGCTACATGTGTATCTATAATTACTGTATATACGTCATAGGGCTTATATGATGTTAAGTTCTCATTTAAGTAGACAGGTCACTGCCTTCCACAAAATCAACAATCTCCTGTCCTCCTGTTGTCATCATTCTGATGAACTCATTGGCTACATTGTGTACTTTCTCCATGACATTGCCAAAATGACTGTACATCATAGGGATGATAACTGGAGTGGAGAGGTCACTGCCTCCTGCAAAATCAGTAATCTCTGGTCCTCCTGTTCTCATCATTCTCATGAGATTATTGGCTACATGGTATTCTTTTCCCATTTTCTCCATGACATCGTCCCTATGATGTACAGTCATGTTGGCAATAACCGAACCACTTGAATAGGTCACTGCCTCCTGCAAAATCAATAATCCTATGTACTCGCTGCTTTTCTCACTTTGTTCACGATATTGTCACTATGATGTTTGTCTCTCACTTAAGTAAATAGGTCATTGCCTCCCTCAAAATCAACAAACTCCTGTCCTCCTGCTGTCATCATTCTGATGAACTCATTGGCTACATTGTGTACTTTCTCCATGACATTGCCAAAATGACTGCACATCATAGGGATGATAACTTTAGTGGACAGGTCACTGCCTCCTGCAAAATCAGTAATCTCTGTTGTCATCTCGTTTTCTAGTTCTTCATCCATTCCATCATTGATGATCATTAAGTGCTGACATGGTAATTCTTTATTTCCCATTTTTTCTCTATGACCCATTCGTCCCTATAAGATGTTAAAAAGGTCATGTTTGGCAATTGTATCCCGATAACCACTTTGAACTTGTGACGGTCACTGCCTCCTGCAAAATTAATAATCCCATATGCCCTGCGGTCACCATTCTCATGAACTACTTTTCTACATGGTATTCTTTTCTCACTTTGTTCATGATATTGTCCCTATGATGTACGTCTCTCACTTAAAGGGGTTGTCTCACTACCTCGATTCACCTTACCTCAGTCCTGTTTTCTCAGTTTCATTTTTGACTGGCTTCTACTGTCTACTACTGGCCTGCACTGATGAGCTGCTGAGGGCACCAGGTCTGTAGCAATAGCAACCAGCGCTGGCAGCCTATCAGGAGAGATCAAACAGGTCTGTAGCTATAGCGACCTGAGGAGCTGATGCAGCCCATACAAGAGGGGATATCTAGGAATAGGCAGGACACTGTTAATGGAAACATATTGCAAAGTGACTTGTTTTGCAAGATCTTTAACATAAAAAGCAGCAATCCTTGTAGTGAGACAACCCCTTTAAGTAAACAGGTCATTGCCTCCCTCAAAATCAGCAAACTCCTGTCCTTCTGCTATTATCATTCTGATGAACTCATTGGCCACATGGTATTCTTTGCCCATTTTTTTCATGACATCATCTCTCTGATGTACAGACATATTGTAGCTTTATCATTTGAAAGGTGAGGTCACTGCCTCCTGCAAAATCAATAATCCCATGTCCTCCTGCTGTCATCATTCTCATATATTCATTGGCTACTTGGTATCCTTTCCCCATTTTCTTTATAACAATGTTCCTATGATGTACAGTCAGGTTGGCAATAATTTAATCGTTTTAGGGGATAGGTCACTGTCTGCTGCAAAGTCAACACACTCTTATGGAGACAGATTGGAACACAGCCAAAAAGATTACTTATCATAAGTTATTGACTTGAACAGATAGGTCACTGCCTAATACATACACTCACACAATCGCTGTATGACATTTGAAAGGTGAGGTCACTGCCTTCTGCAAAATCAATAATTCCATATCCTCCTGCTGTCATAATTCTCATGAATTCATTGGCTACTTGGTATTCTTTCCCCATTTTCTTTATAACAATGTTCCTATGATGTACAGTCAGGTTGGTAATAATTTCATCGTTTTAGTGGATAGGTCACTGTCTGCTGCAAAGTCAACACACTCTTATGGTGGCAGATTGGAACACAGCCAAAAAGATGACTTATCACAAGTTATTGACTTGAACAGATAGGTCACTGCCTAATACATACACTCACTGTATGACACGTATTCTGCATACAAGTCACAATTCGTTATCACTCTACTGTTTACATAGCAGAGCTGTGAAATAATGTCAGAAAAAGGAAGGCCATGCCTTTTTTTTTTGTTTGTTTTGACATCTGTAGTTTCCTGTGAACCTCGTAACGGAGATCAACAGAAAGGGGATCGCCCAGGGTCAGACAGAAGTGAATCACAAGAATAATGATAATAAGACGAGCCGATGGGATTTCCAGTTCATTGTCAGGCATGCAAACGCCCAGACGTGAGAGCGCGACCTCTGTATACAGCAAGAAACGAGGGCGTAGTCCTAAAAATAGGAGGAGGCCTTGCTGTAAACAAGCAGAAGGATCGACAGACCCTGAATATTTCCTTTCTGAAGAGAAAAGAAGACTTTTGGTTTGATACAAAATCAATAAAAAATAAATAAATAAAAATTAAAGCAACAATAGCAAAAACACTAAATATTACTCTAATAAATAATGACAAATATCAATAAATAATAAAACAAAATAATAATCTGAATAAATTAATACAAAAAAAATATTTATATTTGCACTTTTATTTTTTCAATAATTTATTTATTTTCCGATTTTTTAAAATTACTTAAATTTGCATGGAAATCGGAACAGGTATATTTATTAAATGTAACTCCAGCACAAAAGGTTTTTTTTTTTTTTTTTTTTTTTAGTTTTGGATATTGAAGGGAAGGGTTTTTACATTTGTTTTCTGTCTGTGCCCCTGTTAAGATTTTAAGTAGTCTCAAAAATATGTGAATCTAGTAAGAGAACAAAGAGTGACTTTTAATACCTATATTTACTATTTTGCCATAGGCAAACTTAAACTCTATCAGTTCTCAGTTTATAAAGCACTAAACCTTAACTTTTATTATATACAACACTTAACCTCTATAACACACTTTTTAAAAAACTTGATTTCTAACCTCTCAATTTGTCTCATAAATTTATCCCTTTCTAATTGTGAAAGAATAACTCCTTTTCTATTATCAAATCTGGTGGAACACCACCTATTATATCAGCAGGGAAACCCTATCTATACAGTGATTGGCTAACTACAAAATGGATCCAACATCATCTTACTTGGGCAATCTTCCCTAGTCTGTTGGGCATGAAACAGAGAAGGTTTCCTTGTGAAACCCTCTGCAGCGAGTAACACAGTAGAGAGAGGTGGGAAATCACAAATTAAAATGTCATGCCTGACCTCCCCAACATGTTTCACCAGCTAACTGGCTTCATCAGGGGATAGAGGTCCGGTCCCATGTGGACTAAGCTCATTTCCTTTTATATCATCTTAGGTACACACCCTATTCAGGTGCTCACCAATTAGCCACCAGAGATTCAACAATACCCATTCCCCCTTTCAAAACACACCCCTTTCTCTCCTCCATGCATACTAATACCATTTACTGCCGCTGCGTTCTTATAACCAACATTTCTCAGGCAATTTCGCTATCTCCATTGCGGGTTTCCGCCCTATCTTACCATGCCGTCCGCATGTTAAGATTTCAACTCATGTGCTGCTGTGGCGTCCTGGAACTTGTCATTCCACAGCTACTATCTGCTGTAGGAACAGGGAACTACAAGTGCCAGCAGGCTCCATAAGTCTCCGCTTGTAATTAGGAGACAGATGTAAGTCAGAACGGTGTAAGTCAAGGACTGCCTGTACTATTATTTTAAGATGTGAATAGTTCCCGATTACTATACTTATCCTGTAAAAAGTAATAAAATAGAAATATTATTCAAAATATTTAATAATAATAATTATAACAATAACTGTTACTATTTACGGTATATTTTTTTTCAATGTGAAAAATGTGTTTTAATTTAACTTTTTTTTATAACCATGGTACATACAATTATCTTTTGAGAATAGTTCCCAGTTACCAGGTTTTTACTGGTAAAAGAAATAATAATAAAAAAGCGTAAAAGTAATAAAATCAATTGAGAAAAAAAATATAAAATTCAGTTTTGCCCATACTAAAGGGGTTTTGCCACTTCACAAAATCCCTTTTGATTCCAGCCAGAGGTGTACCTTGAAGCTCCTGGGCCCTAGTGCAACAAGGGAAATGGGCCCCCCAGGCTACCATGTACCACTTAAAATGCTGGTATCTCCTTATGTGGCAGAAGGGCTTTTGGGCCCCCTCAGACTGCAGGGCCCGGTAGCGCCTACTACCTCTGCACCCCCTACAGCTACGCCCCTGATTCCAGCTCATCGCTTGCACCCAGCTGGCCCCAGAGATCAGGGAGATGGCAGGTCTTGGCCATTCATGTCTATAAACGTTCTGAATATATTCAGAACTCCTGTAGAAATGAATGGGGAGATCTGTGGAAGTTCGGCCATCTCCCGGATCTCTGGGGACAGCTTGGTGCGAGCGATGAGCTGGAATCAGGGGCGTAGCTATAAGGGGTGTAGAGGTAGCAGTCGCTACTGGGCCCTGCAGCCTGAGGGTGCCAAAAAGCCCTCCTGCCACATAAGGAGACACCAGCATTTTAAATGGTACATGGTAGCCTGGGGGGCCCATTTCCCTTGTTTACCTTGAGAACTGACAAAACCCCCATAAGGAAAGCTTTCATTCAAGACCATTAGTATATGATATGGTTCAGAGGGGCCATTATGTGACTGTATTTCATCACTATATCATGACTGTCAAATTTAGATCACAACTGAACCATTCAGCACCGTTATGGTCAATGATGGTAGAACTTTAGGGCAACTTAGGCTTGTGCACACAGCCATATTCTGAATCCATTATACAGTCTGCAATACACCATACAACTCAATTATTTCTCATTTGGAGGGACAGTCCCTATTTTTGACCCAAGTCCCCCTGTCCCTATTGACTCCTTAAATGTCCCTCTTTTGACTTGATACAGAAGTAGCAGATCTGAATCGATTGCTGAGGAGTCCTGAGCTTGGTGGGTAATGATGAGTAGGTGGTTGACCATTACTCCTAAGTGTCCATCTTTTGGAAAAACAGTCCCTAGTTTTGATTCAAATGGCCCTCTCCTTCTTTACTCAATAAATGCCCCTTTTTTTGACCTGATAAATAAACCTGCATAAATAAATTTACTATACTGCCCCCTCCCCAAAAAAACCACATATCTGTCACGATGCGCCCCGCAGCCCCTGCTCTGGGCCGTGGACACGCTCGTGTCAACATTCCCCCAGGGCCACCGTTACGTACCTCCACCAGCTCCTGCCCTGCTTTGGGCTAGTGTGCATTCCTATCCTTTAAGGCACTCACATGCCGGCTCTCTGAAATTTAAAGTGCCAGCGCACTGGACCCTTTATTGGGTCATTTCCTCCTGCAGTTTGTGCCTCTTCTTTAGGTGTATTGTCCTAGAGCCACAGAGCATTTCTCTATTGTGTTTCCTGGTTTTGACCCGTTCTACATTACTGATTATTCTCTGCCTGCCGCCGGCCCTGCCCTACCGGAGTGACCTGACCACGCTCTGCACGCACCTGCCCTACCGGAGTGACCTGACCACGATCTGCACGCACCTGCCCTACCGGAGTGACCTGAACACGTTCTGCCTGCGCCTGCCCTACTGGAGTGACCTGATCATGTTCTGCCTGCGCCTGCCCTACCGGAGTGACCTGACCACATTCTGCCTGCACCTGCCCTACCGGAGTGACCTGACCACGTTCTGCCTGCGCCGGCCCTACCGGAGTGACCTGACCACGTTCTGCACGCACCTGCCCTACCGGAGTGACCTGAACACATTCTGCCTGCGCCTGCCCTCCTAGAGTGACCTGACCATGTTCTGCCTGCGCCTGCCCTACCGGAGTGACCTGACCACGTTCTGCACGCACCTGCCCTATTGGAGTGACCTGATCATGTTCTGCACGCACCTGCCCTACCGGTGTGACCTGACCACGTTCTGTCTGTGGCGGCCCTACCGGAGTGACCTGACCACATTCTGTCTGCGCCTGCCCTACCGGAGTGACCTGACCACGTTCTGTCTGCGCCAGCCCTACCGGAGAGACCTGAGCATGTTCTGCCTGCGCATGCCCTACCGGAGTGACCTGATCATGTTCTGCCTGCGCCTGCCCTACTGGAGTGACCTGATCATGTTCTGCACGCACCTGCCCTACTGGAGTGACCTGACCATGTTCTGCACGCACCCGCCCTACTGGAGTGACCTGATCACGTTCTGCCGGTGGCGGCCCTACCGGAGTGACCTGACCACGTTCTGTCTGCGCCCGCCCTACCGGAGTGACCTGATCATGTTCTTCCTGCGCCTGCCCTACCGGAGTGACCTGACCACGTTCTGCCTGCGCCTGCCCTACCGGAGTGACCTGACCACGTTCTGCCTGCGCCCACCCTACCGAAGTGACCTGACCACATTCTGCACGCACCTGCCCTACCGAAGTGACCTGACCACATTCTGCACGCACCTGCCCTACCGGAGTGACCTGGTCACGTTCTGCCGGTGGCGGCCCTACCGGAGTGACCTGACCTCGTTCTGCCGGTGGCTGCCCTACCGGAGTGACCTGATCACGTTCTGCCTGTGTCTGCCCTGCCGGAGTGACCTGACCACGTTCTGCCCGCACCTTCCCTACCGGAGTGACCTGACCATGTTCTGCCTGCGCCTGCCCTACCGGAGTGACCTGACCACGTTCTGCCCGCACCTTCCCTACCGGAGTGACCTAACCACGTTCTGCCTGCGCCTGCCCTACCGGAGTGACCTGACCACGTTCTGCCTGCGCCTGCCCTATTAGAGTGACCTGACCACGTTCTGCCTGCGCCTGCCCTATTAGAGTGACCTGACCATGTTCTGCCTGCCGCCTGCCCTACCGGAGTGACCTGACCATGTTCTACCTGCGTCTGCCCTACCGGAGTGACCTGACCCCGTTCTGCACGCACCTGCCCTACTGGAGTGACCTGATCATGTTCTGCACGCACCTGCCCTACCGGTGTGACCTGACCACATTCTGTCGGTGGCGGCCCTACCGGAGTGACCTGACCACATTCTGCCGGCGCCTGCCCTACTAGAGTGACCTGACCACATTCTGCCTGCACCCGCCCTACCGGAGTGACCTGACCACGTTGTGCCTGCGCCGGCCCTACCGGAGTGACCTGACCATGTTCTGCCTGGGCCGGCCCTACCGGAGTGACCTGACCACGTTCTGCCTGCGCCTGCCCTACTGGAGTGACCTGATCATGTTCTGCACGCACCTGCCCTACTGGAGTGGACCTGATCACGTTCTCCGGTGGCGGCCCTTAGGGAGTGACCTTTGACCACGTTCTGTCTGCGCCCGCCCTACCGAGTGACCTGATCATGTTCTTCCTGCGCCTGCCCTCCCGGGAGTGACCTGACCACGTTCTGCCTGCGCCTGCCCTACCGAAGTGACCTGACCACGTTCTGCCTGCGCCCCCCCTACCGAAGTGACCTAAACCACATTCTGCACGCACCTGCCCTACCGAAGTGACCTGACCACATTCTGCACGCACCTGCCCTACCGGAGTGACCTGGTCACGTTTTCCCGGTGGCGGCCCTACCGAGTGACCTGACCTCGTTCTGCCGTGGCTGCCCTACCGGAGTGACCTATCACTTTCTGCCTGTGTCTCCCCTGCCGAGTGACCTGACCCGTTTCTGCCCGCACCTTCCCTACCGGAGTGACCTGACCATGTTCTGCCTGCGCCTCCCCCTACCGAGTGACCTGACCACGTTCTGCCCGCACCTTCCCTACCGGAGTGACCTAGCCACGTTCTGCCTGCGCCTGCCCTCCCGGGAGTTGACCTGACCACGTTCTGCCTGCGCCTGCCCTATTAGAGTGCCCTGACCAAGTTCTGCCTGCGCCTGCCCTATGCGTGTGACCTGACCCTGTTCTGCCTGCCGCCTGCCCTACCGGAGTGACCTGACCATGTTCTACCTGCGTCTGCCCTACCGGAGTGACCTGACCATGTTCTACCTGCGTCTGCCCTACTGGTGTGACCTGACCATGTTCTGCCTGTGCCTGCCCTACCGGAGTCTCTAGGTTCACATAATATGATCAAAGGAGGATTAAGCTGCCCACGACTACAACGTGGTCTCAAATCGGGCCGTCCTATCCTATCTTTACATCTCAATCGAGCCAATCAGGCCTCCCGCTGGGTCACCGACCTCCATTATTCAGAGAGAAAAAATAAAAAACACCCAAACCTGCAAAGCTGCCCTTCTTTGACAGCCTGTGAGAGTGGCGGGGACAGAAACACAAAATGGAAGCACCCCTTCCTTTCCATCTAGGTTAAATCAATGTCACCAAATATAACGTATTTTTTCTGCACAAAAAAACACCTCTGAAAAAACGTATCAAACCTGGGTGCCACTGGCAGGGCTGCGGCACACATGTAATTATACATGTACGCACACAACCGCCGCCAGGGGCACATTTCTGAAAAAAGAGCAATACACTACGGGAAATCCCTAAAGAAGCATTTATGCTATCTATCATACATGAAAAAACTTTTAGACTCTCGGTTCACATAATTTGATCAAAAGATGCTTAAGCTGCCCACGACTTCAACGTGTCTCAAACGTCAGTCCTAATCTATCTTTACCTCTCAATCGAGCCATCAGGCCTCCCGCGGGTCCCAACCGACCTCATTATTTAAGAGAAAAAATAAAAAACACCCAACCTGCAAAGTCGCCCTCTTTTGACAGCCTGTGAGTGGCGGGGCAGAAACACAAAATGGAAGCACCCCTTTTTCCATCTAGGTTAAAATCATGTACACCAAATATAACTATGTTCAGCACACAAAAACACCTCTGAAAAAACGATGCAAACCGGTGCACTGGGAGGCTTCGGGACACATTAATTATACATGATCAAATTATGTGAACCAGGTCTCAAAGTTTTTTCATGTATTAGTAGCATAATGCTCTTAGGGATTTCCACGTAGTGTATTGCCCTACCGGAGTGACCCGACCACATACTGCCGGCGCCTGCCCTACCAGAGTGACCTGACCACGTTCTGCCTGCGCCTGCCCTATGGGAGTGACCCGACCACATACTGCCGACGCCTGCCCTACCGGAGTGACCTGACCACGTTCTGCCTGCGCCTGCCCTATTGGAGTGACCTGCCAGTTTGCTGCGCTGTGCCCTACGGAGTGACCTGACCCGTCTGGCTGCCGCTGCCCTACCGAGTGACCCGACAATTCTGCGGCGCCTGCCCTACTAGAGGTGACTGACCACATTTGCCTGCACCCGCCCTACGGAGGACTGACCCGTTCTGCCTGCGCCGGCCCTACCGGAGTGACCTGACCATGTTCTGCCTGGGCCGGCCCTACCGGAGTTTTATGAAATGTTTAAATATGTCCACCATGCTACAGTCATAGTATTGATGCTATAAATATGGCTGGATTATGCCAGGTTCACACAACGCGTTTTGCTACATTCAAGGTGCCTGGAAAAAAGGTACCCCGATGGCTACCGTGGTGGCCCAATGAAGATCACTAGGGCAAATGTAATCCTATGTGGACTACGTTTGCTCTACTACACGGCGGTATACCTGGCATAGGGACGTATATACCACCGGGAAATAGAGCATAAATAGTCTACATAGGATTACGTTTGCCCTATTGATCTCTATGGGGCTGCTGTGGTATCCATCAGGGTACCATTTATCCCCGACATCTCGAAAGTAGCAAAAAATTTGTTAACCTGCAGTTCTGTTGCAGCAAAAAAAATGCATCAAAACTGCACTCGGAAAAGAAAAAACACTGATGTTTTTACTGGTTTGAAAAGCAGAAATTGGCACTCAGACCTGCCATAACGGGGGCCCAAATGGGATTTTTCCCCGGCCCCCGGGGGCCACCCTAGCAGGGCAAATAAACCCTCGGGGTAAATTTTTACCATAGGTCAATCAGTATCACATAATACACAGAATACAGAGCTAATGCGTATCCAGTCGTAGGCTGAATCCCTTTAGACCCCTATAAAATACAATTCTGTAGAGTTTACCCACAAATCCTATCACAATAAACCTAGAAAATTTTACACTCTTACCACAGGATTCTGCCACATGACAAACTCGACTCTGCTGGATCTGATCTTTTTCTGAGCCCCCGGGTTTATTTCCGTAAAATATAATGCGCTCACTGTGCACGTGTCAGCGTTGTTGATTTACGGCGCGTTTCGCCTTCATATGGTGCGTCCTCTTCATAATGACATCATTGTCAGGGTCCCCACCTGCCCGGCCTCTGTGGCAACGATACAAGAGCGCACAATGACATCAGCCCTCAGAGGGCAGACAATACAGAACGGCCGCTCTGTGTAATGCTGCTCGTGCACTTCACTTCCCGGGAATGGATGATGTAATGAGAACAGGTGCAGGGGATTGTATTTACCCAAGTGAGAAAAAAAAGGAAACTGAGACTGATAGCGCCTCTGTCCGAGGGTCATTCTCAACTGCATCACTTTATGGCACCAGATGGAGCGTGAGCCTCACTACAGCAATAAGCCATCATGGCGCACAAAACCCGCATATAGGTAACATTAATTAAGGGGAAAACCCGTTTCACCACACGGATTTGGGGCGGGGTTTCCCCGCCCCAAAACCTCTCCAAACGCCCCAGTTTTTTAACAGGTTTCCTATGGGAAACCGCGTTACGTTCACCACGGGCGGTTTGGCAGTATTTTTACTACCTTTAATCCTGCTAATTTGGGTTAGCAAGGGCATGACATCTCTCTCCCCGGCTCCATACACAGTAGGGTTAGCAAGGTGCAGTGACATCCGCTGCTCCGGGCCCCATACACAAAAGGGGTTTGCAATGCAGTGACATCCTTTCCCGGGGCCCCCCTAACGGGAGGTTGCAGAGGTGCAGGGGACATCCATCTCTCCGGGGCCCCCAAAACATAGGGTTAGCAGAGTGCAGTACACCGTCGCCCCGGGGCCCCAAACAGAGGGTTGCAAAGGGGCATAATCTTTTTGCTCCGGGGGCCCCCTACACAAGGGTTAGCAGAGGTGCAGGGCATCCGTCTGCTCGGGGGCCCCCCTACACATAGGTTTGCAGAGGGGCATGACTCCTCTGCTCCGGGGGCCCCCAAAACCCGAGGTTAGCAGAGGGGCAGTGACACCATCGCTCAGGCCCATACACAGTAGGTTAGCAAGGTGCTGACACTTTTTTTCTCGGGGCCCCCAAAACATAGGGTTAGCAAGGTCAGTGACATCCCCTGCTCCGGCCCATACATAGTAGGTTAGCAAGGTTCAGTGCATCTTCGCTCCCGGGGGCCCCTACACGTAGGGTTAGCAAGGTGCATTTAATCGTCTCCCGGGGCCCCAACAAGAGGGGTTTGCAAGGGGTGCATTGACCCAAATTCCTGCTCCGGGGCCCCCTCACAGAAGGGGAAAACAAGGTATGCATTGTCTGCTCCAACCCAACCATAGGGTTAAAGGTCATGACATCCCTGCCCCTTTGGGGCCCCATACACCCAGAGGGTTACAGAGGGGCAGGAATCCGTTCGGTTGGGGCCCTCACACAGGGAGGGTTAGCAGAGGTGCAGTCTGTTCCCTGGGGCCCCCCAAAACAAAGTAGGGTTAGGCAAGGGGCATTGACATCTTTTACCAGGGTCCATTCGCATAGGGTTACAAAAAGGAAGTTTTACACTGTCTTTCTTTGGGGCCCCATCAAGTAGGTTAGAGAGGCAAGTGACAATCCGCTGCTCCGGGCCCCTACCATAGGGTTGCAGAGGGGGCATACATCCCCGTTACTCTGGGCCCCATACAAGTAGGGGTTTTCAAATCAGTGACATCCGTTAACTGGTGCCCCATCCATGGGTAGCAGAGGGGCTGACACCTCGCTCCGGGCCCATACACAGTAGGGGTTTGCAAAGGGGCAGTGACATCCTCTGCTCCGGGGCCCCATACACATAGGGTTAGCAAGGTCAGTGACATCCCTGCCCGGGGCCCCAAAAACGTAGGGTTTGCAGAGGTGCCGGGGACGTCTCTTTTTGGCCCCATCACGAGGGGTTTGCAGAGGGGCATGAATCCGCTCTCGGGGCCCCATACACAGTAGGGTTGGCAGAGGTGCAGTGACATCCGTCTACTCTGGGGCCCCATACACAGTAGGGTTAGCAGAGGTGCAGTGACATCCGTCTACTCTGGGGCCCCATATGCTCTAGGATTCGGTGTTTTGTTATACACACGTCTGATCTCCCCCTGGGCCATTCTGGCGATGAATGAATCAATTCCATGTGGTGCTCCACAGTTTCCGCGTCTCTTATTCACAATGGCGGCATTTCTCCACCCACAATACTTTCACCACAGCAGCCGCCAACAGTTCCCAAACTGCCCAGTGTCAGAAATACCAACACCCTGCGCCCGAAAACCAATAATCATCCTTTCTTGCAACTGTGATAAATTGTGCCTTTACCCATGACAGCAACAAGCATATGAATACTGACAGCCTATTGCACATCTTATATACCCACCAAGCCAGCGCAGCACACGTGGCTAACCTCATGAGCTATGCGCTGCCAACGTTGAAAGTAGTCATAATAATGTGACTATGTATAATAACGGGAAGATCTCTCCTTAGGGAGAGCACCATATAGGGGGGTGGAGATTCGACATTGCCTTTTGCACTCCACGAAGCATCTGCATATCACAAGGCATTATGGGAAAGGAGCTCTATTGTTACATCCAATAGAGGGAGCTTGAGCTTCTCAGCTCCTTTCCCATAATGCCTTGTGATATGTATAAGAACATAAGATGCTGGTTACCTATAGTCACATGTACTACTGGTTTATGCAGAAAATGGAAAACTATACAGTCATGGCCAAAAGTTTTGAGAATGACACAAATATTATATTTTCACCTGATCTGTTGCCCTCTGGTTTTTATGTGTGTTTGTCGATGTTTTTTTTCAAACCAGAAAATACAAGTGCAATCAATAATGATTAACAAAAGCTTTATTGACTAGAATGAGTTAATGCGGGCAAGTCAATATTTGCAGTGTTGACCCCTTCTTCTTCAGGACCTCTGCAATTCTCCCTGGCATGCTCTCAATCAACTTCTGGACCAAATCCTGACTGATTAACCGTGTTTCCCCGAAAGTAAGACAGCGTCTTACATTCTTTTTACCCCCAAAAAAGCCCACTATGTCTTACTTTCGGGTGTATGTCTTATATTGGCAGGGATATGGCCCATACGCAGGTAATTTGGGCAGGGCTTAGGTTTAGGCGGTATATGGGCTCGGTATGCTTAAAGGGAGGTATATTTTGGGAGGTATAGGCCGGGGTTGCATTAGGCAGGTTTTAAAGGGAGCTGTAGGCAGGTATAGGCAGCTGAGGCAGGTATAAGGCCGGTTTGTAGGCAGGTATAGGCAGCTGTAGAGGTTAGGCAGGTATAAGGCAGGTATAGGCAGTGTAGGCAGGTATAGGGAGCTGTGCAGGTATAGGGGCGGCTGTAAGCAGGTATAGGCAGGTGTAGGCAGGTATAGGGCAGGTATAAGGCAGGTAAAAGGCAGCTGTAGGCAGGTATAGGGCAGGTATAAGGCAGGTATAGGCAGTGTAGGCAATAATAACAAATAAAAAAAAAAACAAAACTACCTGGATCCCCCTGTCTCCCTCTCCCGCGGTCTCCGGGTCTGCTATATCTTCTTCTCGGCACAGGGGGTGACATCACAGACCGCCACGCAGGTATGCACATGTTGACTGAAAAGCCGCCGTATGCGGTCGCCCGGAGGCCACTGCGGAAACACGGAGCCCCTCGCCTCTGCCCCGCAGTGGTATCCCTTCACCTATATAGCTGGGCCGGGGGAGTCGCATAAAAGGTGAAAGGGAAAATCGCGGGCAGCAGCCCGGACACTGTGCGCTGTACTCGGCATTCAGCTATATGGCTCCCTTTAGGAGCCGCATATAGCTGAATCGTCCCTGTCGGCGCCCGGCCATCGCAGCGCCTAACGAGCGCAGACAAAGTACAGTTTACTACGTCTTACTTTCGGGTACGCTTACATTAGTCGACCTCCCTAAACTCCCGCTACGTCTTAACTATCGGGGTGTCTTACTATCGGGGAAACACGGGAGCAGTCCATTCTTGCACAATCAATTCTTTAAATTTTTTCACAATTTGTTGGTTTTTTTTTGTCCACCCTCTCTTGATGATTGACCACAAGTTCTCAATGGATTAAGATTGGGGATTTCCAGGCCATGGACCAAAATCTCTAAAGTTTTGTTCCCTGAGCCATTTAGTTATCACCTTTGCTTTATGGCAAGGTGCTCCATCATGCTGGAAAAGGCATTGTTGATCACCAAATTTCTCTTGGACGGTTGGGAGAAAGTGCTCTTGGAGGACATTCTGGTCCATTCTTTATTCATGGATGTGTTTTTAGGCAAGACTGTTAGAGACCGATTCCCTTGGCTGAGAGCAAACCCCCCACATGAATGGTTTCTGGATGCTTTACAGTTGGGCATGAGACAAGACTGGGGGGTATCCTCACCTTGTTTTTGAAAAAAAGTTTTTTCCCAGATTTTCCAAAATTGGGAAAAGGGGATTCATAAAAAAAAAAGACTTTACCCCACCCTCCTTTCCCTCCCTTCCCTTTTTTTTTGGCAGAATATCGTTTTGTCCCGATTTTTTTTTCGGGAAAAGGGAAGGGGCTTCTTGGGCTCCCCCCCTTGACACCCGGGCCCTTTGCCCCATAAAGTCTCCGCCTCAAGGGTGCAGATGCCTCAACCTCCTGCTGCCATTCCCTGAACAAGTTCTGCACTGCGGGTACCCCGTTTCCAAAGCGAAAACTTTTTAAGAGACGGCCCTGGCTTGCTGGTTTTCGGGGCCCCCTGGACCTTTTTGGCAAAATGGAACCTCTCCCTTAAATTCCCTTGAGATGCAATAGTTGATGAGGTGCAATTTTCTAGCTGCGAAAACTCTTCCTGTTAGGCCAGTTTTGGCAGTGCAATGAATGCCGTTTTCTTTAAGAAAAACCCATGGTTAACAGAAGAAAACATGATGCCAAGCCCCGCCCCCTTTTAAAGTGTCCGTGGTGTGTTTCTTACTTAATCATGACAGATTGACCCCAGCCCTGTCCCATCAACACCCACACCGGGTGTTAATGGAGAAAATCACTGAAACGATTTTTGCGGGCCCTTTTTAAAGGCGGGGCCTGCAATAAGGGGAAATTGTTTTTGGGGAAAAAGTTATTTCTAGGCAACATTGACTTTGCAATTAATTTGTTTAATGATCCTCTTTATAAACTGGGTAATGAAATTGCCATTAAAAAAACTGATGCGTAGACTTTGAAAAATTTAAAACTTTTTTCTTTCAAAACTTTTGGCCAGATTGGGATGCGGGTGATGATGCAGGGCAGGGGGGGGTTTGGTGATGGAAAGGTGAGGGCAAAAGGTGTTGGGCCCATGGGATGTGATGGATTATATGTGTGGGCCACAGTTCGGGTAATGGGGGGGGATGATGGGTGCAAGTTTGGTAAAGGTGCGGGGTTAATTTTGGGGAGCGGGGTAAATAGGTGCTTGGTAAGGGGGTGGGGCGGGGTGCTGGCCATGGGTAATATTTACTGGCTCATGGGGGCTGGCCCGTAGGTGCTGTGATGGGTAATGGTTGGGGTTTTAATGTATTTTTGGGGGGTGAGGATTAGGTTTTGGGCTGTGGGGTGTTGCAAATGGTTATAGGCAGGGACCCCGGGGCTAGGGAATAGATTTGGCCTGTGGGGCTGCCCCGTGGGTGTGTCCGATGGTGATAGGGCTGGATGGAGGTGCGGTGCAAGGTTTTTTTATGGTGCTAAGCTATAGGGCTACCATGGTTATGTGCTGGGCCATCGGTTCTGGGTGATGGGTGCTGGTTGGGGGACATAGGTTCTGGCATGGGTGCTGGGGATAGGGGTTGGAAATGGGTAACGGTGTGGGGATTGTGATGGGTGGGGGCCGATAGGGCGGGCCTTTTGGAAAGTTACTGGCTAATGGGTGCTGGCCCGTAAGTGCTGGGCGACTGGTAATAGGGCTGTTTTTAATGGTTTTGGGGTTTTGAGGGGCTGGTGAGGGTAAATAGGTGCTGGGTGAAGGATTTTGTGCTGGGGGAGGGTTAGGTCCCTGGATTTATAGGTTTTTTCGGGGCGGGGTGCTGACTGTGGGTAATAGGTGCTAGGTGATGGATTATATGTGCGGAGTGATGGGTTGTGGGGTGCTGCGTGATGAATTATAGGTGCTGGGCACTGGTTGCTGGGCGATGGGTAATAGATTCGGGCCTGTGGGTGCTGAACTGTAGGTGCTGGACAATGGGTGTTGAATGATGGATTATAAGCGCTGGGCCACCGGTTCAGGGTGATGGGTGCTGGCCAGAGGGGTGCTGGTTGATGGTTTAAAAGGTTATGGGCGGGTTGGGTCGGTGATAGGGCTGGGCAAGGGGGAAACAGGTGCGGGTATTAGGGGTGTGGGAAATGGGTGCGGGCCCAGGGTAATATTCGGCTCATGGGTGCGGGGCTGAGTTTTTAAAAGGTTTTTGGTGAGGGTTTAAATGGCTGGGTGGGATGGGTTGGGGGTGAAAGTGATAAATTAGGGGGCTTGGGCAAGTTTGCTTGGGGGGGGTGGGTATAGGGATTGGGTTGTAGGGTTGTGGAAGGGGGTGATAGGTGATGGGTGCTGGCTGGTGGGTGATGGTTTTGGACGATGGGGATAAAAGGGGGGTTTGTGGGCGGTGGGTGAAGGGTGGGGACAGGGGAAGTATGGGGGGCCCGGTGGGTGATGGGTGCTGGCATGGGTGATAGGGTTGGGTGCGGGCCCGGGAAAGGGCCCGGACTCCATGGGGCAAACCCGGGATTTGCCCGGCGGCCGCTGGGGTCGGGGCCGAGGCTTTTCTCATCGCCCCCGGGGGGCCAGTGTTTCCCCCCCGGGGGGCCCCGGTCCCGGCGCCGGTTGTGGCGGTTAAGGGGCCCGCAATGGTCGCTCAGCGCCCGGCCCCTGTGGAGGGGGGGACACGGGCCCCACCGGGGACCCAGCTATGCACCCATCACGGCGCTCCCTGCACGCGCTTTCAGCAGCAGCCGAGGCTAAAACAGGGGGGGATTTCTGATCCCGTCTGTCAGCCCCCGGCGGGCCCGGTCCTGCACCTGCTCCCGGCGGCCTCCGGGGAAAGGGGACAGAAGAGGAGCAGGGGGACCTCATTAAGTAATTTTTTAAATTATTTTTTAAAAACTTACTCCCCTTGTTCCCTGCCCTTTCCTAGTATATACCACCCCCGGTACCGCCCTGCCTGCTTTTCCACCCGGTACCTGCCCTGCCAGCTATATCCCAGCCCGGCACCTCCCCTGCCTACTATAACACCCCGGTCCCTGCCCTCCCTAGCTTTACCAGCCCCGGTACCTGCCCTCCTAGCTATATACCCCCCCGGCTACCTGCCTGCTAGCTAATACCGCCCGGCACCTGCCTGCCTACTTTTTAAACCAGCCCCGGCTACCTTTCCTCCCTATATATACCACCCCCGGCTACCTCCCGCCTAGTATATACCCCCCGGCTACCTGCCCCTAGTAAATCCACCCCCGGCTCCTGCCCTTCCCTAGCATTCCCAAGCCCCGGCTCCCTGCCCTGCCTGCTATATACCCCCCCGGCTCCCTGCCCGCCTAGCTATATCCCCCCCGGCTACCTGCCCTGCCTATATAACGCCCCGGGCTCCCTGCCTCCCCTGCTTTTTAAACCACCCCGGCTCCCTTTCCTCCCCTAGCTTATACCACCCCGGCTACCCTGCCCCCTTTGTTAGCTATATCCGCCCGGTCCCCTGCCCTGCCTACTATATACCAGCCCGGTACCTGCCTCCCCTACATATCACCCCCGGCCGCCCTGCCTGCTATTACCACCCCGGTTACCTCCCCTCCCTAGCTATATCCCAGCCCCGGCTACCTCCCTGCCTAGTATTACACCCCGGCTACCTGCCCTTCCTAGCTAATCCCAGCCCCGGCTACCCCCCCTCCCTATATTTACCGCCCCGGCTCCTGCCCTGCCTAGCTTATCCCCCCCGGGCTACCCCCCTGCCTCTATATCCAGCCCCGGCTCCCTGCCCTGCTAGCTTATCCGCCCGTCTACTGTTTTCCGCCCCAGTTTTACTGCCCTGCTAGCTATATACCGCCCTGTCTAGCTTATCCTGCCCGGGCTGCTATATCCGCCCGGCCCCTAATGGCCCCCTGCTATATAGGGCCCAGCCGGGCTACATACTGGCCCGCCGGGCCTACTACGGGCCTCCGCCTACAAGTCCCCTGCTGCCTCTACGGCCCTGGCCTACAAATCCCCTGCTCCCTAAAAAACGGGTCCACTGGCTATTACTGCCCGGGCCCAAACTGGCTAATTACTCCCCCTCTGGCTATTACGGGGGCACCCTTTAATACTGGGGTTACGGGGGGCAGCCCTGCTACCTGGGGGTGTTATGGGGAGCCCCAGCTACCTTGCTAGTTCCGGGGGGGAGCCCCGCTTTCCTGGCAGTTACTGGGGGCTACCTGCTCCAAAAAAATTTATGGGAGGAAAGGCCCGGGTTTACCTACCAATGGGGGTCTACCCCATTTACTGCCACTTTTCTAATTTTTTAATTTCTAATTTTTCGGGGGTCTAAAAAGCTGTTTGGGAATTGATAGGAAAGTGTGGAAAAAGGAAAGGGCTAAAAAGTATTGTGGTAAATACTACAGGGAAAGTGTGACCGGGAGAAAGGGACACTGGGATTCGTACGGACAGAGAAAGAAATGGAAGGGAAGACTACAGGGAAGAACAGGAGGTTTTTGCCAGAAGAGAAAAAAAGGAGAAGAGAACAACCCCTAGAGATGACGTCTCTGTGAGTCCCGCTGTCAGGGGGGCTTTATTCTGTGTTGAGTCAGTGCTGTGTTCATGTATGGTGACTGACTACTGGGGTTGATTGGTTGTGGTTTGTTGGGCTTATTAGTGTCAGTGTGGGCTTGTCCCGATTGTAAAGTAAGTGACCCTGATCTGTGATGAGGGGGTTTTTCGCACCCCTGTTTCTTCCCTTTTTGTGTGTAGGGGGCTTTCACACGGAGCGGTTTTGGTGATTTTTTGTGTAGAAATGTACCGATTAAATGCTCTGCCTTTTTTTGCACAAAAACGCCCCCTCAAAAGGTGCTCCCTGTGAAAGCACCTTATATTTTTAGTTTATTTTAGAAAGTGGCGAGGTGCGAAAAAGGGGATTTTGTAAGCGGATTTGTATGTGGGCTGTGGGGGGTTTCCGGGTGATTTTTATTCCCCGCCGGGCCCCGACAGGGGGCCATCCCCCAACCTTCAAAAAAAGCCCTTTCCACAGTGAAAGTCCCTCTAAAGGGATCGAGCTTGCTCTGAAGGAGGAAAGGGAAACCCCGGTCCCCGTGCTTTGTGTACACAGCATTAATTCCTTTTCATACGGTGAGATCATCTATTTAGACAGAAACAGAACACCCTGGACAGAGGCAGCGGCGCTACCATGTTACCCCGCGCTCCTGACAGATGCCGATTTCCCGGGGCACGTGCCGGAAAAAAGCTGCATTTGGGAAAGAGTTCTGCAGTTAGTGTGTCCCAAACCAAAAAAAAAATTTAGGTGGCGAGGGAAAATTGCGAAACTGCTTTTGGGCCTTTTTTAAACGGGTCCCGGACCCTGGCGGCCATGCAGCTCCTCCCGCGAGGGTCCCGCTTTTTTAGAGTCCTGAACGGCAAATGTGCCTAGAAGGCTGCGATATCGGGGAAAAATAAAAATTTGTCTATTAAAAAACAAATTAATACCCTTGGGGTTAGGGTTGGGCCCCGCCCCCCTGAGGCCCCCCAAAGTGCGCCCCTCTCAAATTCCCGACTCCTTTGGGGGGGGTTCATTGTAATAATACCAAAATTCTCCCTTTTGGGGGACAAACCTAATTTTGAGTGGATGGGGGCAGGGAACAGGAGGGGCACACAAAAACATTTTTTTTTAACTTATTTCCACCTGGCCCTGTAATTTTATATTTGTTTTTAAAACAAAATTTAAAATAGGCGATTCCCCCCCATACCCATAATTTTTACAGTTACAGGGAAGTGGTACCAAAATAAGAGGGGCCATTTTTTTACTACCAATTTGGTTGGGGCCCCAAAATCAGAATTTTAAGGGGTTGTTATGAAAGGTTAAAAGAGACCCTGGAACCCTCTGACCTCTTGTTTTGAAATCCTTGGTTTTTTGGGTTTTTATAAATTTGGAGCCTCTTCTTTTTTTGTTTTGCTTTCCTCTGTTTTTCCTCCTGGGAATGTTATGTTTTTTTGGGGGGAAAAATTGGAGGGGTTTTTCCCTGCACGCTCGCTAGTCCCTCGTGGCAGGATAGCACTTACCGGGGTTGCCAATTTTTAACACGGTGGCCCCGGGGTTACACCCCTTACAACAGTGGTTGGGTTGATTTAAAATGGGTGGCTGTGGTTTTTGAAAAGAAAAAAGGGGTATTCCCTCCCGGGGGGGCCAAAATAGGGTTGGCATTTAAAATAAACGGGCTCAGTGTTAGCCATAGGGTTTGGGGTAGTGGTTGAAAAAATTTTTACGGTGGTGGGGAAACCTTAAAAGGGTCTGCTTGCCCTTTTTTAAAGGTATTTAAATTTTTTCGGGGGTCAGTGGTTGGGCCATTGAAGAGGGTAGGGTTAGAACAAATTTTAACTGAGGGCCCCGTGGTTGGAAAGTATAGCACAATGGTAGTGGTTGACAGATAGCCCGGGAGGCTCAGTGGGGGGCACACTATATCGGGGGTTAGTGGTTGGGGCATAAGAATGGGTTAGGGTTAGCACAGTAAAGGGTGGCTCGTGGTTTAGCACAGCATAACACGGTGGCTCAGTGGATAACACAGTATATAGTATAGTGGCTCAACACCACTGGTGGGCCCCTAAAATCAACACCACTGTTGGGCCCCAAGAGTTAACCCAACTGGTGGCCCCAAGGCACCCCAGTCCAATACTGACTGTAAAAAGTCATGCATCCGTGAGACCATCACACAAGTTGCTGCATATGAGCAGTCTAATCAGTCTGGATCAGTGGTTAGCACAGTATAGCACGGTGGCTCAGTGGTTAGCACAGTATAGCACGGTGGCTCAGTTTTTAGCACAGCATAACATAGTGGCTCAGTAGTTAGCACAGTATAGCACGGCGGCTCAGTGGTTAGCACAGTATAGCAAGGTGGCTCCAGTTGGTTTGCACAGTGATGCATGGTGGCTCAGTGGTTAGCACAGTATAGCACGGTAGCTCAGTGGTTAGCACAGTATAGCATGGTGGCTCAGTGGTTAGCACAGTTTAGCATGGTGGCTCAGTGGTTAGCACAGTATAGCACGGTGGCTCAATAGTTAGCACAGCATAACATAGTGGCTCAGTACTTAGCACACTATAGCTCGATGGCTCAGTAGTTAGCACAGTATAGCACTGTGGCTCAGTGGTTAGCACAGTATAGCACGGTGGTTCAGTGGTTAGCACAGTATAGCACGGTAGCTCAGTGGTTAGCACAGTATAGCATGGTGGCTCAGTGGTTAGCACAGTATGGCATGGTGGCTCAGTGGTTAGCACAGTAGAGCACGGTTGCTCAGTGGTTAGCACAGTTTAGCATGGTGGCTCAGTGGTTAGCACAGTATGGCATGGTGGCTCAGTGGTTAGCACAGTAGAGCACGGTGGCTCAGTAGTTAGCACAGCATAACATAGTGGCTCAGTACTTAGCACAGTATAGCACGGTGGCTCAGTAGTTAGCACAGTTTAGCATGGTGGCTCAGTGGTTAGCACAGTATAGCACGGTGGCTCAGTGGTTAGGACACTATAGCAGGGTGGCTCAGTGGTTAGCACAGTTTAGCATGGTGGCTCAGTGGTTATCACAGTATAGCACGGCGGCTCAGTGGTTAGCACAGTTTAGCATGGTGGCTCAGTGGTTAGCACAGTATAGCACGGCGGCTCAGTGGTAAGCACAGTATGGCATGGTGGCTAAGTGGTTAGCACATTATAACATGGCCGCTCAGTGGTTAGCACAGTTTAGCACGGTGGCTCAGTGGTTAGCACAGTATAGCGGGGTGGCTCAGTGGTTAGCACAGTATAGCAGGATGGCTCAGTGGTTAGCACAGTATAGCGGGGTGGCTCAGTGGTTAGCACAGTATAGCGGGGTGGCTCAGTGGTTAGCACAGTATAGCACGGCGGCTCAGTGGTTAGCACAGTATAGCACGGTGGCTCAGTGGTTAGCACAGTATAGCACGGCGGCTCAGTGGTTAGCACAGTTTAGCATGGTGGCTCAGTGGTTAGCACAGTATAGCACGGTGGCTCAGTAGTTAGCACTGTTGCCTTGGATCTTGGGTTTAACTCCCCCATGGGGTCTGTATGTTTTCCCTGTGTTTTGGTGGGATTCTTCTGGATACTCCAGTTTCCCCCACACTCCAAAAACATACAGACAGGTTAATCGTCCATGTGACCATACCCTATACATCCGGGGGGGTGGCTGTATGTCTCTGCACGGACGTTCTGGAGCTAACGGAGATCCAGCTGTCAGCCGCCGTTTTTTTACGCTAAAGTAAAAACAGCTTTAATGAGAGCTTTTTACACAGACGGGGTCCTGGGGCGGGGGGCATGCCGGGGGTGTGGGGCTTTTTTTTTAGAAAATTTTGGTTTTGGGGGTGGTGATTGAACCCCCTCCTGAGAAACAGTCTATAAACATGTAGTCTACCTCAACCAAGGAGGTTTTGGACAATTGCCCGATATGCGCCCGCCCCGCCCTTTTTGGGGCCTGTGCACAAAATGTCCCCAAATTTCCCTTTTTCAGGGGAAAGGCGAAAAAAAAACAATAAAAGAAAGGGAAGGAAAAGAAAAAAGCAAGAATTTGGGTCTCATCAGGTTTTCAAAAAATTCCTCCTTTTTAACCCCGGGAATAATCTTTTAAAATAATGGGAAAAAAAACCCCAAAAAACCCGGGGAGAAAAATTAAAAGGGGAAAGGGGTCTAAATAACAAACTTGATGTAAATGTTTGGGAACCCAAAATGGGAAAAAACCCCCTTTTAAAAAGCAATAGACAGAAACCTTTTTAGAAAAAGGGGTCCTATTTTTAAAAGCAGCCTTCCATGTTTGTGAGGAAGTCGGACGCTGAATGATAAAATCGCACAATTTTTCACAAACAGTTAAATTTCTGCTGGCAAATTTTGGCCCTTAAATTTAAAAACCCTTGCCTAGGGGTAATGCGCTTATCGTGCCTTGTTTTGGGTAATTCCCAAGGTCAAAAAGTTGTCCCTTTTTGACAGGCAAAAAATCAACTCGCTATGTAAAAAAAAAAGTTAATTTTTTAAAACTTAAACATTGTTTGATCCAAAGGGGAGAATTTTTCGAACTAAAAAAAACTCAAAACAGTGCAAGTTAAATTCTGCTATAACAAGTAGACTACCCCCTTTCTTTTGGACGGGCCCCATAAAAACCCGATCCCAAAATTTGTACTAAAAAAGTCTTCCCCTTTCTCCCGGTTTTAAATACTAAATTAAAAATTTTCCCCTATGTACAAGAATATTTTTCATATTTCTGTTTTTATGTGCAAGGGTTTAATACAATTAAAAACCCGCCCTCTAAGTACAAAAAATATAATATATAATACTGTTCCTAGGGACAAGTATAAAATATTTTTAACTGGGTTTTGTGCAAGAATTTTAAAATACTAATATGCACCCTTTTACAAGGGAAAATAAAAACTTTAAAACTGCCCCTATTTCAAGAATATAAATACTTTAAATTTTGCCCCTTTTTGTCCAAAAATTTTAACTTCTTAATATTGTCTTTCCCGGTACAAGACTATAATAATATTTAAAACTGCCCCCATGTTTCAAGAATTTAATATATAATAATTTTTCCCTTTTTACAAGAATTTTAATTTCTATAATTTTGCCCCAAAGTAAAAAAATATAATTCCCCTTTAAAACTGCCCATTCCAAAAAATAAAATACTATTTAAAATCTGCCCCCTATGTAAAAAGAATATAACTAAATATTTAAAATTTCCCCCCCTGTACAAAAATAAATTTAATAAATTTTTATTTTTCAATTTCCCCTTTTTGCGTAAGAATATAACCCCTTAATACTTTCCCTTAATGGAAAAAGAATAAAAACCTTTAAAGATTTTTAAAATTCTCCTTGTCAAAAATTAAAATATTTTTAACACTTGCCCTTTTGTACAAGAAAAATTTAACACTATAAACTGCCCCTAGGGACAAGAATAAAACTACATAATAATGTCCCATGTAAAAGAAAAAAAACTACTATAAACTGTTCCCATGGGACAAAAAATATAATACTTTAAAAATGCCCCTAAGTACAAGAATATAACTACTATAATTTCTGTCCCCATGTACAAAAATTATTAAAAATAATATTTTTCCCCCATGTAAAGGGAAAATAAAATACTATAAAAATGCCCCATGTACAAGAAAAAACTACTAAAAACTTCTCCTTTGTTAAAAAGAATTTTAATACTAAATCCCGGGCCCCCTTTTGTACAAAAATAATTTTATTTTGCTCCCCCATGTTTAAAAAATATTTTAAATACTATAATTATTCCCCTTTACCCAAAAATTAAAAAATACTATTTTTTAAAAATGCCCTTGTACAAGAATTAAACTACTATTTAAAACTGCTCCCCCATTGGGCAAGGGAATTTTTAAAAAAAATTTAAATCTGCCCATGTACAAGAATATCTAAATATTTAATAAATGCCCTATTAAAGATTAAAATTTCTATAATTTTGTTTTTATGTCAAGAAATTTTAACCCTTTTATTAAAAAACTGCCCCCCTTTTACAAAAATATAATATTTTTAATAATGCCCCCCCTTTTACCCGTATTAATAAATTTTTTTAAAACTTTTTTAATAAAGCCCCATGTACAAGAATAAAATTTTAAAAATAAAGCCCTTTTGTTTCAAGAATATAAAACCCATAATACTGGTTCCCATTTTAAAAAAAATTTTAAAATTAAATATAAACTGCCCCCTAAGGGACAAGAAATTTTAAAAATACTATAATACTGTTTCTATGTACAAGAAAAAATCCCAAAAATTTACTGCCCCCCATGGACAAGAAATTTTAAAATTGATAAAACTGCCCCATGTAAAAATTTAAAATACTTAAAAATAAGGGGCCCCATGTTCAAGGGTTTTTAAAATACTATAAACTGCCCTATGGACATGAATATAACCTTTCTAAAACAGGGTCCTTGTACAAGAATATAAACCCAATAAAACTTTCCCCCATTTTACAAAAATATAATTTTCCTTAAAAAATATGCCTTGTCCCAAAAATATTAAAACTTAAATACTCCCCTTTGTAAAAGAAATTTTAACCCCTTTTTAATACGCCCTATTTTCAAGGTTACATACACCTATAATTACTGGCCCCCTATGTAAAGAATATAAAATATTAAAAATGTCCCCGACAAGAATATAACTATATTAAAACTGTCCCCATGTAAAAAGAATTAAATACTATAAACCCCGCTCCTATGTAAAGAAATAACTACTATAATTTATTTCCCATGGGCAAGAATTTTTAATTTCTATTAATTTCGCCCCCTTTTACAAAAAATTTAACTTTCTTTATGCCCCCTATGTTCAAAGAATATAAACTAATTTTTAATACTCCCTAAAGTCAAGAATATAATACTATAATACTGCCCTTGTACAAAAAAATATTACTATAATATGCCCCCGTCAAATATAATATATAATTGCTCCCTTGTAAAGAATAACAAAAGGGGGTTATGAATTTTAAAATTTTTATTTGGGGGCCCAACCCCAAATTTTTAAAAAAAAAAATAAAGTTGTTTAAAGAAATTTTCTTTAAAAAAGGGTTAGTGGCCCAAATTTTTAAATAATGTTAAAGGCCCAAAAATTCCCAAAACTCTATGTACCGAAAAAAAACTTTATTTTTCATTCTTTATATAAACTGACTTTTGTCGGGATAAAAAAAAAAAGTAGCAAAATTAATCATTTTTATGCCCTATGTTTCAAAAATTTGGGTTATGGTTCTGATGTAGAATAGACAATTTTTTGGGATTACACAATTAATCACCAAAGTTTGGGATTTCAAATTTTGCCCAAAAAGTTTCCAAATAAAAAGTTAAATTAATGGCAAAAAAATTTTATTTTTAAAACCTTTTAATCTAAAAAACAGTTGGGCCGTAAAAATAGAGAGAAATTCAACTTTCGCTTAAAATTTAAAAAGGTTGGGAGAGGCGGGTTTTCCCGCCCCATAAACTTAATCGCCCACGCGGGGTTATGTTTATCTCCCCCATGGTTCATTTTCGGGGGAAAAGAATTCAGGTCTTTTTGAAATTCATTTGGAAAATGCCCTCGGACAATTTGGTCTCAGATACAAATTGGATTCCTCCAATGTTTGGCATGGGTTCCGCCAAAAGGGTTTCAAAAATTTTAAGCCCCATTTGGAGCCCAACAGTTATAATTACTTATTTAAAAACATAACCCAAACCTGTATGGTCCGGGGTTACAACGTTCATAACCGGCCCCGTACTTTTTTTATAAAATTTAACTTTAACATCCTGGCCCCGTCCCGTGACCCTTTTCCGGGATATGGTTGTAACTATATAAAGGGGAAAATTGTTTAACTATTCCAATTCTGAAGTGCCGTTTGAAACGTTTTTTTATTATTTGGTTACACCGTATTATCCCCCAGAGCTGCTCTATTTGCTGGTTTAGTTTCCCTTTTCATACATTACTTATCTGTACTGATCGATTACATCCCGTATTATATCCAGATGCCTCAATTCGCGGAGTCACTGTGTACATAATTATTTTCCCCGTACTGATCTGAGTTACATCTTTTATCTCGGCTGGCCTCACTTTTCTTGTGCAGTACTGTGTAATACTTACTTATCCCAAAAGATCCTGAGTTACATTTCTGTTTTTACTCCAGAGCTGCTCACTTTCGTGGTGCAGTCACTTTCCCAACATTATTATCTGTATGATCCCGAGTTACATTTTTTTTATTATAAAATCAACTCCCTTTGCCA